>WSXT02212938.1:457-17584 GCA_011762715.2 Neuroterus valhalla | reverse complement strand
TTCCGGGTTTCGAGTTTCAACTTGGAGACTTCTGAGGTTAGTATCGTACATTATTTTATTTAGGTTCGTACACTATTTTATCAATACGATCAATACATAAATCGGAAATACTGATATATTTTTATGAAACTAATTACCGAAAAAGTAATAAAGAGTATGGTTTTTTGTCTTTCACTAAATGTATGTATCAACAAAAACTGAAATCGCCTCGTAAAGGATTCCATAGAAACTCATTGACGAATGAAGATAAAGCAAAAAACTGTGTGTGCAGTGATGGTCTCTGACTAAACAGGAACTATTACTGTCGAGACCGTAACCATTACTGACGCGGCAGTAACTATGACTGTGCTGCGTTTCACTGTCTCGCGCCGAACAGATACTCTGCAGGCAGCAAAGGTTCATGTGAAGGCAGTAACA
This sequence comes from Neuroterus valhalla, assembly GCA_011762715.2. Taxonomy (NCBI): domain Eukaryota; kingdom Metazoa; phylum Arthropoda; class Insecta; order Hymenoptera; family Cynipidae; genus Neuroterus; species Neuroterus valhalla. Next base: position 17,167 of record WSXT02212938.1, on the reverse strand, counting down.
GTTACTGCTCATCTCATACTCAGGAATCACGCGCAGCAGTTACGGGGTTGGCAGTACCGGTTACGGTTTACTCCTCTCCGTGCACCTTGAAAAAAATATCAAAATTTGGAGACGATCGGTGACGTGAGCGTTGCCAGCCTGCATGATTTGGAATAGAATCAGTCTAGAGATTCCAAAATTCAAGAATCTTTTTTCGAGTAAGATTCTGATGTTTTCATCCCTAAAAATTTTTTCACAGCACTTTGTTTGCGGATTCATTCAAAACATAAGCATCATTACACGGAAAAGATGTTTCCTATGGAAAGTGTAGAACTCAGTTTGGGAATCCTGGATGGGTACCAAAATGGTATAAAAATTGAAGATCTCCTTCTTTGAATAGGTAGTAACAAGATATTTTGATACTTAGTGCGAGAAAGAACTAAATTATGTTTTTGCCTTTCTAGAAAATTTTGATGGAGCAAAAACACTTTAAAGAAACCAATATCTCTAAGACAGCCTGAAAAAAAGTAAAGTGGCACCGAATTTTATTTGCAAGACAGTCTAGGAAAATATGAAGGTTCTTAAGCAAAAAAAGGTCTTGATGCTTGTCGAAAATGTCTTTATAAACAAAGCGAAAAAATTCTTACTGCTTGTTTTCATAGTCATAGTTATAAATTGAACCACTTTCTTGAAAATTTCATTCCTTAAGATTGATCTTTTGGTTTGAAAGTTTTCTCTAATATTGGAACATCGTTTTTTACTTACAATCAGTTAATTTAGAGTCAAAAAAACTCATCAAGTGATTCATAAAAGAGGATATTGCATTCATTTTTATCTTCTTTTTTATTCTTAACAATTTACGAAGTAATAAACGTTCATCGACTTCAGTCGGCTTGTTTTGTGAGTAATTTTTTATGAGATTTACCGATGAATGTTTTTTCATTTAATTCAAAGAATATTTTATTTCAATTATCTTTAAAAATGAATATAATTATTATATGAAATATTGTAACGATTCATGGTGAAGAATTTAATTTTTTTTCTTCTATAATGTCCAAGTGGATTTGTTTTATATAAAAATTGTAGGTTTGAGTTGTTGCTTATGCAAAACGCCCTGAAATTTTTTCGAATCCACAAGAAAATAAAATATTTTTTTTTCTGAACAAAAAATATTTAGAGGTAACGCAAGCCCCATGAAGTTTAAAACGTATATCCCATAAGAAAAAAGACGTTTTTGTGACTTGTATTTAGAATTCTCAATATTAGGTGAATCGAGTTCGAAATTCACCATTTCTCTTCACAATTAGTCACAGAATGCGAATCAAATATTACTTTCCAAATATCACCCCCATACGTCTGTTTCATAGGATACCAAAAAACCCCCATAAAAGAAAAAATGTTTTTTTTTTCGATTTTTTAGAGCTACTTATGATTTTTTGCGGTTTTTCTAAAGCAGATTGTTTCAAATTCATGGAATACTACTATATGCTGATAATTAGATGTTTATTCACATTGTTAATGAATTCATTAGTGTTTTTAGCAACTTTCTCTAAGAGAAGGTTTAGAAATTCCAGGTTTTTTCTGAATTGTTAAACTTATTTTCAACGTTTCAGTTGAAGCGAATTTACCAAAAAAAATTGTTCAAACCATTTGTTAATAATTATAACAATATTCTCTAAGAATAATGCTACAAAGTTGCGGTTTTTTCCTAAATTCTCAACTTTTTGTCCACTTTCCACTTAAAGTAAGTAATTATTTAAGTCAATTTATCAAAAATAACAGTCTAAAAAATTGTATATGTTTATAGCTATCTTCTTCTAGATTAACGACACAAAGTTGCGGTTCTTTCCCGAAATTCTCAACTTTTTATCACTTTTCAATTAGATTGGAGTAATAATTTATGTATGTTAAAAAATAATTGTTTAAACAATTTATTATCATTGCTAATAATTTTCCTTTGCCTAATGATAGAAACTTGCAGGTTTTTTCTGAACTCTTAAGGTTTTTTTCCACTTTTCACTTAGTGAGGTTATAATTAATGCGAGTTAACAAACATGCTCACTTAAAGAATTTATTATGGTTTATAACCATTTTCTCTTAGATAAGTGCTAGAAAGTTGTGGTTTTTTCTGAAACGTTTAACTTTGCACTGATTTTTAGGTCAAAAATTCAACTCTTTGGTTGGAAGTTGAACTACTCTTATAAAAATTTAATTTTTGCGTTGAAGATCCATAATTTGAGAAGAAAATTCAAAATTCTTCATTGAATGAATTCAGCTTTTTTCTTCATTAATTTTTTTTGAACATTGGGAAAAGAACAAAAATAATTTGCTTAAAATAATTCAATACTTTTTCAAATATGATTCTATCTAATGTTTATTTATTATTTGTTTACAACTAAAAAGGTAAAGCAAAGTAAAACATTTCAGGAAAAAACCGCAACTATGTATTGTTAACATATAAGAAGATAGTTATTACAATTTACAATTTGTTTAAAGAACTGTTTTCGCTAAATCAAACAGAAAAATTACTTACTTCAAGTAAAAAGTGGACAAAAAGTTGAAAATTTCAGAAAAAAACCGCAACTTTGTAGCATTATTCTGAGAGAATATTGTTATGGTTATTAACAAATTGTTTAAACAATTATTCTTGTTAACTCTAATTGATTATTATCTCGCTTTAACTGAAACAGTAAAAATAAGTTGAAAAATTTAGAAAAGACCTTTACTTCCCAACCCTTTTCTAAATGAAAGTTGCTAAAAACAATAATGAATTTTTGTTGAAAAAATTTGAATAAACATCTAATTATCAGTAGAAGGTAGTATTTCATGTATCTGAAACAATCTTCATTAACAAAACCGCAAAAATCATAATTAGCGCCAAATACTCCAAAAACCCATTTTTTCACTTATGGGGGTTTTTTGGACCCTATAAAACAGACTAACGGGGGTGACATTTGAAAAGTGATATTTTATTCACATTCTGTGACTAATTGTGAAGAGAAATGGTGAATTCCAAACTCAATCCACCCAAGATTGGGAGTTCTGAATAAAAATTACAAAAACGTTTTTTTTCTTATGGGAAATACGTGTTAAACTTCATGGGCCTTGCGCCACCTCTAAATATTTTTTTTTCAGAAAAAAAAAGAAAGCATTCATTTTCTTGCGGATCCGAACAAATTTTAGGGCGTTTTGCATAAAAATTCGAAAGAAAAACGTGCTAATGCATTTTTGGACCACCCTAAGGCACATGTACCATACATGCTAAATCTCTTGGACCGGAATGCTAATCCAAGTAATGAACAAACCTGCAATTGTCGTCTAATGGGCTGACTTTCTGGTCCAATGGACGCAGAAAGCGTTTTCTGGGTGAAGCTTGGACCAGAGAGATTATTGAGAAGCGCAGAATTGCATGGCGCCATCTATAATTTTATTGCGGTAAAAATGCGAACTAGTGCAAGGAAAGTACAGTTTCAGGATGCCTTCTAATTTGTGCATGAAAATCAGTTTACGAACATTTTTTTTTCGTAGTTTGAAACTATAAGTATATAATACCAAATGTATCGATCAAAAACAAAGTGTTTCTGACGGGATTTCAACCATACACGGTGAAAAAACATGTTTACTATCCAAACTGTTTTTTCTCAAAATAACATTTATGTTACTGAATCATATAGTTTTCAGTAAGTTAATGCTTCGCAGAACCATCGTTAAATCACTTTTATGTAGAAATTAAAATGCATCTTGGAAATTTGACATTTTTGCTTTAGTTCATGACACTAGCGCAATCTAGATTTCAGACTTCGAAAAATTCAGATCCCGCTTGGACGAAAAACTCTGGTCCAAGAGACTAAGAGCGTATACATGTTACGCTTTTTGTCAATTTTCCCTGTAGTTTCCCGTCATTGCTTAACACTGGGAAACACCCTCTCCCCCTCCTCAAATGTGTTACGTTATTTATAAATGGCCACTAAGCGAATGATTCTATTAAGTCTTCGATAGATGATGAGCTCAGAAGATCTTCAGGTGAAGATCTTCTCCTCAGTAGATCAGTAGGTTGTTTCTGCTTCTCTTGTTGCCTATATTTTAATAAAGGGATACATTGTTCAAGTTGGAAGACTACGGTGACTTCCAAAGCTCCAGAATAAAATTCTCCAAGTTAAGTAGCGAATCTTTTAACATCTTGTAAATTCACGCCACGTAATCTCGTTCAGAAACCAAACATATCTGCTGTCTCGCTGTGAGCAGAACTTCATTTCTCCATTTCGTTTCTAAGCTTGTCTACCATATAGTCGCCGGTGACCAAGACTACACGGAAAGAAATTTGGTAGAATAGCGGTACTCATAGGCAACCTTGTTGCGCCAAACTGTAGTACTCCAATACGCCTTCTGTTTATGATAATATTGTTCTCCCTGTCAGATATTGCTACCTTCACAGTATGGGCAACTGTCGTCTTAGAAACGGATAAACTAACCTTATGGGACAGACGCGTTTTCAAAATTGGTGTTGCTGCTGCTTTCATGCCTTGGTTGCGCTGGCCTACTGCTATGCATGCAGCAGCTGTCAAGAATTTCTTTCCGTGTATGTAGCAGCTTAATAGAAAGATATTCTATTATATACTCCTGAACAATTACCAAATAGAGCCAAATTCGCATCATCAAGACAAGATGATCGAGTTTTTGACGAACTTTCGGGGGAGGAATTGGAGAAGTTAATTAGTACGTTCCACCGGTGTAAAGATGCTACAAAAAGCATATTCCTCTACTACAGTTTCATACGGGCTTGTACTCCAGTATGTGTTCCAGTCATGTTTCTAGAATTATCATAAGATTTGCCTCTACGGTTACTAATTGAAATATTATTACCTTTTAGGAGTGTCACTTCAGAAAGTGATTCTTCAGTGAGACTTGATAATCCATCAAATATTTAAACTCTTCCGCAATAGTTTAAAAAAAAATCTTTCCCCGGCCTTCACTGCCATATTATTCTATATGCTGCGAAAAAATGGATCCTTATGGAATTGCTATACGTGACTAGCATAGAGCGAGATTCTCTTTCTTTTATTAGATCAAAAACTCCCCTCGTAGACGACGCTTATTTAATCAGTTGATAACTACTCTAGCTGTAAAAATATGAACCTAATATGTACTCAGATATTAGGACTTTCATGCTAAACTTGTCGATCATCAGACAAAAAGGTTGGCTTCCGTACCTGTATCGTAGAAAAGACTGCAGGTAGTATGTTCATGGCAAAATAAGGAAGATACACTTTCTGCGAACGAGTGGAGCGTCAAAACCGTGGTATAGAGGAGAGTCGTGAAACCACACAGACTGCTCGACGTGCGCATCTCCCACCACTCAGTTCTGTCGCCCCACTCGTTTCCCGTGGTCCGCGAGTGAATATAAGCCGAGTCAAGACTAAGATTACTGAATCCACTTAAGACGGAGTTCCTCTGCTGAAGTTATAAAGCCCTCCACCCAGACACCATGGTGAGCTTCCTCTCTTATTTTCCCTTTTCCTCCTCCCCTTCCGGTAGCCTGCATACATGCTATCAGTCAGTCAGCGTGCAAACATGCTGTCACGACAAGGCCTGAGTTTCTCCTCAGTGCTATCAACGCCCACTTTTCTCCCCCCATCCGATAGCGTGCTTACATGCTATCAAACCAGACTAACCCCTCACCTCCCGTAGCGTGCATGCATGCTATATGTCAGTCAGCATGCATACATACTATCGCGAAGAGGCCTGAGTTTCCCTCAGTGCTACCAACTCCCACTGCCCTTGCCCAATCCAATAGCGTGCATACATGCTATCAAAACCTATCTAAACTTCCCTTCCTCTGCCGGTCAGCGGGTATTCTCGCTGTCCTGATAAAACATAAAATTAACCTTACTGCTACCTTCTTCTTTCCCGAACTTGAATGTAAGAACAATTTCTCTTCAAGAGCTGTCTCTGATCAGAGGTGCCAGACAGAAACCAACTCAGTCAACTCCTGGGACCTGGAGATGGTATCTGCGCCATCGCTACTTTGCATGACTACAGTGATCCATTCTCCCACAACGATCAGCTAACCAGTTCAACGTCAACGGGCCTGACTGATCAGCGCCACTTAGTTGCGCGCTTTACACTGCGCATGATGTTCCGATACTCTCTTTCTTCAGGGAACTTGAACGCTCCCCATTCTATTTCAACGTATCCTACCTCTCCCTATCCAGACGATACAGAATCCCTTTTCTACCGCAAATGGTTTGAAAATAATTGAGCGTCCGGATTGGAGAACGATCCGAGCGCGTGGACTCAGCGAGCTTGGTAAGCAAGACGGGGGATGTCGCGCTGCTACAGGCCGAGTGAATTGAAAAAATAATTTTAGAACTGCTGTCATTCCGGAAATAATTGTCAAGTCATGTTGGTTTCTGCATAAAAATACTCATGAGTCTTCAGCGCTTCAACTTACTCAATCAAATGACTTATCTCTTATATTTTGGATTTGTGAACAACATACAAACTTTTTGTAACCCCAGGTGAAAATCTGAGTTACAAATTTCAGAGAAAACCGATAACTGAATTTGAAATAATTCAACTGATTTCGGTAATTTCAGTCTGTTTTGGAATTTATAACTGAGATTTTCACCGTAAAACTATAAAAACGTGGAGTAATAATCAAATATCTAAAATATAGAAAATAAGTCACCTAATAAGGTTCGATAAAAGCGCTGAACACTTATGGGTATTTCTATGAAAAATCGAACACGATTCGATAATTAGTACGGGATGACGGCAGTTTCAAAATTGTTTATTTGATTCACTCTGCCCGTAGCAATGCGTCATCCTGTCTACTGCCTACTAAGCTGGCTGAGTCTACGCGCTAAGGCCGTTTTGTAACCAGGACGCTTAATTCTGCTCTGATTCGTGCTTTTATTCGTACTGAGGACCTAAGCTCCGATAATTTGCATGAAATCCGCTGCCCTATAGGGGCCTCATCGTTATTTCAGCTCTGGCCCCCGAAGGATCACAATCCGCCCCTGAGGGGGTATTTTTCCTTTTGCTATAAATATAACTGGGGCGAAATTATTTTGAGTGATGCCCACTGCCATTTTTTCCATTCTTATTGTTTCAACGTACAAAAGGATTTTTTTGCCACTCTACTTCACAATAAACGGAAAATTAATGGAAATTTGCATGGTAAAATTCGTATTTGTGTCTCTGAAATGTCAGACACGTTCCCCGTGCTGGTACTTTCCAAGTTCCATTAATCGAATGATCGCGCTCGGCTATTCTGTTATATTTCTTTGCAAGTGTTTCGCTCGTAGTCCAGAAAACTGTATTTCCTCGGTTGAGTCTTTGTGCTGCTACCAACATTTCAGGACACTGATGATAAAGTTAAGCGGTAAAGTAGAAAGTATAGTGGAAGCCTTTGCCCATTACACTAGGTGCTTAGAATTTACTGCATGTCGTGCAATTTAACATCTGTACAATCTTGTACAAATCCTTTTCAAGCAAAATATAAGAAAGCTGATTGGAAATGAAAACCTAGACTGAATATGGTAGTAGACTTAGTATTCGGCCACTTTCGATTAGCTTTATGTTAAACAATATTATGTGGAGAACAGTTGAATGTAGAGTATTTTAACGTGCCAAAGATAACGCTTTCTAGTTTCGTGTTCACATATTATTCAATTCCAGAAAAATTCAGTAAATAAAAAAAAGCATTTTGTACCATTACATTAGTACGTAAATTGTCCTTGGTCGCCCACGGGAATCCTTCAGCCGCACAGTGGTTCAAAGTCCTAAATTTCCGGTCAAAACCTCGAAAATCGGCCGTTTCCGATCAAGATAAAAATCACTGTAAGTGTAAAGGGTGAGTTTCCGTATAGGAATCCAAAAGGGCAAATTTTCACATTCATTTGTTCCGACAAGGTATACGCTCAAAGTCAAATGTTCTGCCGAACACTTGTTACGCAGCTGAATACTCCCTCGCATCCAAGTGGAATGTGAACGTCGCAAAAAGGCAGTTGGAAATTGAACAGTATATACGGACCCCATGGATTCTAATTGTGAAGGTGTGTAAAATATTGATTTACTAGTCGGAATGCTCGCGCTCCTATTTCTATTTCGCGTAGTAAAAATTTCGAAATTCAAAAGAAGATAAGTTATCGATACCACAGCAACCCACTTCGATTCTTACTGTGTTGTACGCGGAAAGGTGTCCCCAATAAAGTGGCGTTGTAAATTTCTGCCCGAGTTTGCCCGTCTTCTGTTGAGAACGATTTCTTTTAGGCGTACGGTGCGCCGTCTCATGGGCACGGCGTGGTATTGCGTAAAACGAGGGGCTCGGAGCACGGGCGTTACGGGGAATTAGGAGAGATCTTTAAAGCCTTTTTTCCACGAAGAAATTTCTAAGAATACTAATCCCTGTCGTCGAATGTTTTCAACAAATCGTTCCTTATTTGCACATGATGTTCACTTCGACGTTTTTAGGATATATAGAGACAAAGAAAATGATTTTTCTAACAACACTTTAATCAATCAATTAATGTAAGTGTCGATCAATTTACAATTATTGATGAAAATGATTATAAAATATTCATTTACTTGTAATTGACACTCGCCGTAAAACGTCTCTCCTAGGTGCATGATATAATATATTTTCGTACCAAGAAAAATGTAAGTTTCTTGGATTCGGAGGAAAATATTTGAGTCGTTAGAATATAATTTTGATGCTGATTTTGAAGACAAGGCGAAAATTTTTATTGACAAGTTTTTGAATGAGTCTGCTGGTTCATACAAAATAGCACCACAATCTGTGGAACCTTTGAGGAGCATTTCCCAACAATTGAAAGAAAAATGGACACATGCCGATTGTACCATAAATAACTTCGAGAGAAAAATCCAGGATTGATTTGATGATTCAACAACTGTTTGGGAAAAATATGCACAGCCCATAACTTCTGTAAATGAATAATTTGTTGTGATAATTATCGTACCCATACTCTTTTTTTTATGCAAGTCGGCCGCCATTTTGTGACAATCATTTTGAATTCTGAAAAACAAATATCATGCTCGAATTTTATTGACCCCATTTTAAATTCTAAAATACAAATATCATTTTCAAATTTCGCGACTCCGAAAACGTAAATAAAAGTTCATTTTCATTCGGTACTTCTTTTTATACAAGTCGATCGCCATTCCGTGTCCGCCATTCTGAATTTTGTGAATCAAATATCATTTTTGGATTCAGCGACCCCAAAAACGTAAAAAAAGTTGATTTTCATTCCGCACTTTTTTTCTATGCAAATCAATCGCCACTTTGTGTCCGCCATTTTGGATTTTGAAAAACAAATATTATTTTGTGATTTACCGACCTTGAAAATGTGAATAAAAGTTGTTTTTCATCCAGTACTCTATTTTTTTATGCACGTCAGTCGTCATTTCGTGTCCGCCATTTTGAATTTTGAAAAACAAATATCGTTTTCCAATCTAGCGACCCCAAAAACGTGAATGAAAGTTGATTTTTAACCAGTGTTTTTTTTTTATGCAAGTCGGTCGCTATTTTGTGTCCACCATTTTGAATTCCAAAGAAACGAATATCATTTTTGAATTCAGGGACCCCAAAAACGTGAATGAAATTTGATTTTCATTCGGTATTCTATTTGTTTATGCAAGTTGGTCGCCATTTTGTGTCCGACATTTTGAACTCTGAGAAACAAATAGCATTTGTGAATTCAGCGACCCCAAAAACGTAAATAAAAGTTGATTTTCATCCGGTGCTCTATTTTTTATGCAAGTTGGTCGCCATTTTGTGTCCGGCATTTTGAACTCTGAAAAACAAATAGCATTTTTGAATTTAGCGATCCCAAAAACGTAAATAAAAGTTGATTTTCATTCAGTGCTCTATTTTTTTATGCAAGACGGTCGCCATTTTGTGTCCGACATTTTGAACTTTGAGAAAAAATATGAAATTTTTAAATTCAGTGACCCCGAAAACGTAAACAAAAATTGATTTTCATTACGTGTTCTATTTTTTATGCGAGTCGATCGCCATTTTGTTTCCGACATTTTAAACTTTGAAAAAAATGAAATTTTCGAATTCAGTGACCCCGAAAACGTAAATAAAAGTTGATTTTCATTCAGTGCTTTATTCTTTATGCAAATCGGTCGACATTTTGTATCCGAAATTTCAAACTTTGGAAAACAAATATCATTTTTGAATTTAGTTACCCCAAAAATGTAAATAAAAGTTGATTTTCATTCGGTACTCTATTTTATGATGCAAAGTGGTCGCCATTTTGTATCCACCATTTTGAATGATCGACTAATGTTTCAACTCCCCCACCAAAAATATTTCCCGAAAACTCACTGTTAAATCATTTTGGTCTCAAAATTGATAAAAACAGACTATTGGAGACAAAAAAAAACATTTGTCCCTAAGCGATAAATAAAAGAATATTATCCTCAGTCAATTTATATTTATATTAGTATCATTGGTCTAAGAAATCATGAAATCGTTTATATCAAAGTTTTCTTTCATTCAGTAAAAGTTTGTACTTGGATAAATCCAAGTCAATAATTCATTTTTCCTATAAAAATAAGATTATTCAGAGAGCAGATAAAACTTTTCGGAAAATAAAAAATTGGAAAAATCCTCAAAACAAATAGAAGTAGCAAAGTGGATCGAGAAGCTATAGGTTCGACCCCAGCTGTAAAAGAATGTCTGACATAAACTGGTTTTATCTACTGTGAGAGTATGCAACGACATGAGCCCTCGCAAAAAGTTTTATTTCCATCTACCACAGTGTGTACAAGTACAAACTGACAATTTATAAAAAGAAATATACCATCCAATTTTTTTCAAAAAACAAATGAAATTCCCTATCTGAACCTTTATTTTTTTATTTTTCTGACTTCATCTAATGAAAATCAATCTCAAATGAAAAAATATCCACCCAGTTATTTGTTGATCCACCTTATCATTTTTTCTGAGACATTTAAATAGAAAAAATTTCGGGGTCCAATTTTTTGACGCAAAAAGTTTTCTTTCAGCGTCACAATGAAGGTTTTACAGTCTTGCCCTTAAATTTGTGTACGACTAATCCGCCGTCTTGAATTTTCGTTTTTTCTTGTTATCTCGCGTAATTTCTATTTTACAACAAAAATGGTTGAAAACGAAGTTGTACAAGATTGTATTCCCCACATTTTTTATGGCAACGATTTTTCCAAATTAATAATATTTATCGCCGATATCAAGCAAAAACTGCGCGAAATTTTGACATGGGCGCCGTTTCCTCAATTTCTCGGCCATTTGCATAAAAAATAAGGGCCATATTTAAATGATGAAGTTGAAGAACCTGAAATTAGCAATAATTTTTGTGGCAATAAGTTTGTTATACGGACCATACATGACGGTCAGAATCGCGCTCAATATAGCACAAGGTGGGAATCTGTCCGAATGACGTTGCACTGAAAAAATTAAATACAAAATATTTTTATCTGTGTTTTTAATATACCGTTTAAGTTTCTGAATATTAAAAACCTGATATTTTTGTACCGATGATACTGGAAATCTGAACATAAAATTCATACGTTTTGACGACAAACTGGTGTCAAATTTTTTTTTGGCCCGCCCCCCCCCCGAAAAATTTTCTGCGTTCGCCACTGGTAATTTCGTGTATCAAAACATTAAAATTAGCAAGAATTTGCGAGTTCCTAATGGGTTATTCAATGTAGAAATTTATTCTAATAGCATAAAATTATATATCAAGCCGTTAAATGTAACTGAAATTTGAATTTGCTAATAATTCAGTTATCAATTCAATCTTTGATTTATTAGTCATAATAAAGAAGGCCGGTAAAAATATAAAATAATGATCGCTTGAATCTGTGTAAACCAAGTGAGGTTGAGTCAGACATATTTTTATTTTGGTATTTCGCTGTAAAGGAACCCGAGTTTTTGTTTAAATCAGCTTACTTATTAGTGTGAGAAAAAAACTTTGGTTTTCTTATAACTAAAATACCAGTTTCTTTAGGGGAGGGAAAGATTTCCTAGGTGGAAAAAAACTTTCTTTTCAGTGTATATTACGAGTCTCGCAGCTGGAAGAGCGTTCTCAGAAACACGCGACGCATAGCCGAGTTGAGTCGCTTGTTCCACCTTGCGCTATATTAAGCGCGTTCTCGACCGTCATGTCTTGCTGGAACAAAAGTTATTGTAAATTTCATATCCTACAACTTTGCCATTTGAATATGGGACTTATTCTTTATGCAAATGGCCAAAAAATCGATAAAACTGTGCCCATGTCACGATTTTGCGCAGTTTTTGTTCGATATCGGCAATGAATGTTAGTAATTTGGAAAAATTGTTACCATGAAAAATGTGAGGAATACAATTCTCCATCACTTTGTTTTCTACCATTTTTGTTGTAAAATAGAAATTACACGAGATAACAAGAAAAAACGAAAATTCAAGATAGCAGATAAGGCGTACAAAAATATAAGGGCAAGACTGTGGAACCTTCATGTTGACGCCAATACAAAACTTTCTACTTAAAAAAATCGGTCCCCGCAATTTGTTCTATTTACAGGCTTTTTTTTATCTCTATTGACTAGGTTATATTGTACTTTACTTTCATCGATCAAGTTCTTCCTTGAAAAGAGCAGGATTAATAAGAAGAAGGGGCAAGGAAAAATAATTGACTTTGAACGTGACTACTTGAATAGATATTTCTCCATCGAGTCCAACCCTTCACATTCTTTCAAAACAATCATCAGTTCTAGTCGATTAAACTAGCAGGATTTCCCCATACGAATTAATCTAGAGTTTTGGCAGCTGATGTTATATTTTCTCTTTTGTCGAAACTTGCCTCCAGCAACGCCTCTATCTAATTTACCGAAATATACGGGAAACGATTCACTTCAAGTTCAATGACCAGACTACTAATTCCGCATTCAGCATCGCTAGACGAGTTTCGTGAATCTGAATTCCATTCTCCTTGAATTCTAAGTTTGACTGAATAATAATCGTTTTACAGAGAAATTGTTTTCACCTCACCAATAGTTTGGTTTTGGACAAATTCTTTCCAAGAGAACTGTTTCACCTTTTAGTAAAAAAAAAAAGGAACTCCAGATATTTTAACGACGACGAAGCCCTTCAATGCAGATCTGCATCCTCAGCAAGACATTTTTGAGAAACAAAAGATTCTCTCCTTCACATAAGCTCTCCGGAGTAAGGGGCAAGAATCGAACCTGCAACCAGACAGAGTGGGTCCAGAAATCATGCTTCAGACCCCACGACCAACTGCCCAAAAGAAATTGAAGATATCTCATAAAATATAAGTTTCAGGAAAAAATAAAAACTGAAAAAAATGTCTTTGATTTGAAAATAGATGTCATATATATTTTTTTATTTACGTAAAAAGTATTAATATGATAGTGTAAAAAAAATTTACAATCCTCGAGACAATATCCTGGATTTTTTGGAATAATGCTTGGTGCTCTTCCAATGAATTTAATTATAGACAGAGAATGTTACACTTTTTGGGTTAAAATTATAACCGATTTTGCGGTTAAGTTGAGATGTCATGTGATATTTTCACCCGGCAAAAATGATAATTTTTAAATTATAATATTATGAGAAAGAAGACTCATATATTATACTCAAATTTGGAATTATGGTTCTATCATTAACTCCATTTGTTTCTTAAAAAAAAAATTATTTATAACGTCAATCTTCCATCTCCATTCGGCTCTATATTATTATTTTATTTTATTATATTAACTTTATGAAATTCATCAATCAAGTCCTTAACATTTGGAAAGAGAATTTTATGGAAGGAATTTCCAACAGGAAAAAAATTCGAAAATTATTTTTTCTTTCTTAAATTTTGAGAAGAACTTCATCAAAACAATCGATATATGACATTACTATGATTTCCTTTTGGTTCTCAAAAGGTTTGTTTATTTACATATTTTTATTTCGTAATAGTCTTACAGCGTTCAGCTGTCTTCAATTCTTCCAGATCTATTGGATACCAATTTTTTGATCAAGCAATTTTTACAATGTTCAGAGTTTTATTGTGATATCCAATATCGGATAAATCAATCGCTCTCTCTCCCAGACCAAAAATAACCGCAATTTTATCATGAACTGGATGATACGAAGTGATATCCAAAAAACGTCTTGATAATATTGGTTTTCTATACGAACTGCTTATATTTCATTATTTTCTACTTTAAGTGATAAATTTAGGAAAATGATTTCATTTTCCTGTGCTAACTATAAACTGCATCTTAGTTTTCCATGTGCTAGATTACATTTTTCAAGAACTTAAGTCGATCTCACAGTACTAACTACTACCTTAGGGCTCAGCTGACCCTTCCTATTATCTCGTTCCGCGCTCGAGCTCGATGCGACTTGGAATGGGACTGTACCTAACCTGTGGCTACTGCATGCTCCGACACCATTCTCAGCGGGAGGTTATTACAAAATGTGAGATTTTTAAATCCTGGAATTAGTACTGCCGAAATAGTATATTCGCAATTTTCTGAATATAGCGATTGCAACAATATGTTAATTGACTTTGTAAGTTGAGCGTTAGAAATGTAGCTTAGTTGAAGGGTGCGCTCAAAGTTGAATCAATAGTGAATATGTTTCACACCACCATGAGATCGAAGTCGAAGTGCGTTTTTTTACGCGGTGATCCCCTGTGGGCCTAGTCCACTTGCCGATCGAACATGGTCTTTCCTGTTTTTATTTTTATTTTATTAAAAAAATTTACATTTACTTAATGAAAAAAATGCATGTCCAACAGACGTGTAGACTAGGCCTACTTGAGGATTACCGCGTTAAAGACGCATTTTATAGTACACTTTAAGTTAAATTTGAGAGTACCCTTTAACTAAGCTAAATTAAATTTTTTCAGCTTGAAAAGTTGATTAGCATATAGTTGAAATCCCAAAAAGTTAGTGAATTGCGAATATATTATTCCTGGAGTACCAATTCCAGAATTAAAAAATCTGCCCGCTGCGCGGGAACATTCTAATCACGCGCTCCGCGCGCGGCTCGCTTCGCTCGCAAGTTCGAGCGCGCCTATGGCGCGCGACTTTCTGATCTCGCGCTTCGCGATCAATGGTAGACTCACCTCGCGCTCCGCGCTCGGCCTTTGTACTTCCCTACAGTTGTATAAAAACCTTGTGAAACTCAAAAGCGAAATGTCGACAACTTTAATTTGATGAGTGTAAATCCTCTTTTGTTGAAGCTTCTTCGGTTCTGACGAATACATTCTCATCGCATGTCTCGTGCTGCGCACTCGATCAACGTTTGTCCAAAA
Organism: Neuroterus valhalla; assembly: GCA_011762715.2. Lineage (NCBI taxonomy): Eukaryota > Metazoa > Arthropoda > Insecta > Hymenoptera > Cynipidae > Neuroterus > Neuroterus valhalla. The sequence goes on along the minus strand of WSXT02212938.1, from coordinate 1,871 downwards.
TGGTGGAGAAGTTTTGTTGCCTGATTTTTTTCACATGCTGTCTAGTTTTCCTAGATATTCAATGATTAACTTCTCTCTATCAATTTTCTGTGTTAGCCTCAGTCATTTTTTGGAAAATTCTATTATTTCAGTTTTATAGTTATCTTTCCTGATTGCAATGAAAAATACATATCCTGTTAAAGAAGTTGATAACACATTACAGATATTTCGTTGGTAGAGAATTTACATCTATTCGATCTTTTCTTAAGCTTGTGTGAATTGTCAAAAAGTTCATTTGCTCATTTTTTATACCTATGCATTTTCATAAATGAAGCAAAAACCACTTGTCCTATCAAAAAATTAATGATACCAAATTTGTGGATCTTTTGTTGGTGCACAATGTTAGTTTGTTTACATTTTCCCGTACCTTGAATAGTTTGATCAAAAAATGAATCTTTCTATTTTTTACTATTCTTTGTGCGACCAGAATTTGAATTTTCGATTTTTTCAGAAAACTCAAGAAGTTGTAAAGATCATTCTGGAGGGCTCCCAAAAATTAACATTTTTTTCTTCGAACCTTTTTTCATATCTTGCGTGGTTTGCATAAGAATTCTCATTTTCGTTTATATTTCCAATTTTTTTCAAATGTCACAACTCTAGCAATTTTCTTTTTATCAAAAAAAAATCATGAGGATAAATTGTTTCACTTTTAACCCCTCTTCTATTTCTGATCCAAAACAGCTGGTTAACGAACTCGACTTTATTTTTGTTCCCTCAAAATGGGTGTCAAAGCACGATCGAATATCATCATTCTTTCGAAATATATCGAGTTCACAGATTATTTTAAATTTTTTTTTGTGCGATCAAAATTGGAATCTTCGATATTTTTTTTTAATTCAAAAACGTTGTGAAGTCCATCTTATAGGGCTTGCAAGAACAAACATTTTTTCTTTTCTACTTTTTTTCATATCTTTCCTTGTTTAGCTAAAAATTCTCATTTTTGTTTATGTTTTCGAATTTCGAAAATGCCATAACTCAGACAATTTGGTTCTCATCAAAAAACATCATGGTAATAAATTGTTCGAATTATTACTCACCACAGGGAGATGTATTTACAATTATCAAATCTTGAAAAAAATAATCTCCAAAATTCTTAAAATGCTTCCTCTCTTTCATTTTTGATCCAAAATATCTGGCTAACGAACTTGACCTTCAGTTATGACAGTGGAAGAGTGTACCAAAGGTCATTGAAATCGATTGGTTTTTCGAGAGTTATCGTGCTCCCAGACAGACAGATATATTCTTAAAAACCTGTTTCTCGGGTTCAGGGGGTCTCAAAACGTGGACAATTGATAAAAACGGGGGGGGGGGGGGGGGGGGTAAATGGAAGGAAAAAACAAATCGTGCCGTCTGGGGGGGAAAGAAGACAGTGGCT
>WSXT02212916.1:0-17586 GCA_011762715.2 Neuroterus valhalla | reverse complement strand
AAAAAGTTTTTTCACTGATAATTTACGGATAATAGGCGGCAAGTTATCCATTAATAATAAATTTGATTTTTTAATTTTTGAGAGGGTGTCCTGCTCTCTTGATATCATGCTAGCAATCCACCCCCATTTTTTCGAAAAAATGTCCGCGGCAAAAAAAGTTTTCTCACGGATAATTTACGGATAATAAGCGGCAAATTATCGATTAATAATGAATTTGATTTTTCAATTTTTGAGAGCGTGTCCTCCTACCTTGACATCTTGCTAGCAGCGCACCCCCGTTTTTTCGAAAAAATGTCCGCGTCAAAAAAAGTTTTTTCACTGATAATTTACGGATAATAGGCGGCAAGTTATCCATTAATAATAAATTTGATTTTTTTATTTTTGAGAGGGTGTCCTGCTCTCTTGATATCATGCTAGCAATCCACCCCCATTTTTTCGAGAAAATGTCAGTGGCAAAAAAAGTTTTCTCGCGGATAATTTACGGATAATAAGCGGTAAATTATCGATTAATAATAAATTTGATTTTTCAATTTTTGAGAGCATGTCCTCCTACCTTGACATCTTGCTTGATAATTTACGGATAATAGGCGGCAAGTTATCCATTAATAATAAATTTGATTTTTTTATTTTTGAGAGGGTGTCCTGCTCTCTTGATATCATGCTAGCAGTTCACCCCCATTTTTTCGAGGAAATGTCCGCGGCGAAAAAAGTTTTCTCGCGGATTATTTACGGATAATAAGCGACAAATCATCGATTAATAATAAATTTGATTTTTCAATTTTTGAGAGCGTGTCCTCCTACCTTGACACCTTGCTAGCAGCGCACCCCTGTTTTTTCGAAAAAATTTCCGCGTTAAAAAAGTTTTTTCACTGATAATTTACAGATAATAGGCGTCAAGTTATCCATTAATAATAAATTTGATTTTTTAATTTTTGAGAGGGTGTCCTCCTACCTTGACATCTTGCTAGCAGCGCATCCCCGTTTTTTCGGAAAAATGTTCGCGGCAAAAAAAGTGTTCCCACGGATAATTTACGGATAATTAGCGGCAAATTATCCATTAATAATAAATTTGATTTTCTAATTTCTGAGAGTGTGTCCTGCTATCTTGACATCATGCGAGCACTGCACCCCCATTTTTTCGAAAAAATGTTCGCGGCAAAAAGATTCTTTTTAACGGATAATTTACGGATAATTAGCGTCAAATTATCCATTTAAATGAATTTAATTTTTTCAATTTTTGAGAGGGTCAATATTAATAAAAATGATTTTCAAGAAGTGTCCTGCTAACTTGAAGGACATACTGAGGTAGTAGGAATTAAGAATGCTGACGGCGAAATGGTATGGGATTCGGACAAAGTGAAAGACTGTATGCGAGATTTTTTCAAGAAGCTGTATGAAGGTGAAGCCGCGGAGCATAACAACAGTAACGCATGCACGGATACGTTAGAAAATTCCGATTTTGGTGGCAGAAGAATATATGTGCTGTGAATAACGAAGTTCCGAGTGATTGTAGAGAGGCAAATAATGTCCCATTCCACCAGGGAAAGGGTGGCCCAGGCGACTGTAAGTTCTCTGGGGAAAATAAAGTCATGGGAGTAACAAAGGAAAGGACCTGCGAGATTCAACGTGGATTTATGCCAGGGAGATCATGTGCGGATCAGATATGTAGCTTGAGATAGATCACAGAAAAAAGCCTAAGAGTAAACAAAGAGTTTCCTAGGAATTTTTTGATCTGAAAAAAGCTTTTGACAACTGTTTATAATTTATCTGCTGCTGCTGCTGGCTTCCATCGGAGTCGAGTTCGGATTTAATTTGCAGCTGTGGTTTCGCGGTGTTCTCTGTTCTTTACAGGTTCCCTCTAGTTTTGAGTTCTCCCTGTATCAGCCAGTAGTAGTGCAGAGGCCGGTTTTTGCGGGCCCTCCCGTCCAGGACTGATGCTCGCTTCTCTCCTGCAGTTAGTTCTACTCGCAGGACGGCGAGGAGGAGTCACCGGTCATGGCAAGAGCCGAGAAGGAACTAACCGCAGGAGAAAAGCGAGCATCAGCCCTGGGTGGTAGAGCTGGTGAACGTCGGCCTCCCCACTCCTAATAGCTGATACAAGGAAAACTCAAAACTAGAGGGAACCTTTGAAGGACACAAAACACCGCGAAACCACAGCTGCAAATTGTTTCCGAACTCGACTCCGATAGAAGCCAGCAGCAGCAGATAAATCATAAACAACAAGGTACTTCGGGAGGTTCCAAAAGAATATAGAGTGACTGCATGGCCTAAGGAAGCAATGCAAGCAATATATGTATAATAGTAGCAAAGCGAGTGTGAGAGTTAATGGGCAACGGAGCGATTGGTTTGGTATTAGGCAGGGCGTTAGGCAAGGATCGTTATGTCCTGTTGGATGTTTGATATATGCATGGACAAATATCTGAGGATCGCTCTTTGACGAGAAAGGTGTTGATCTTGGGACATTGAAAGTTCGTGGCCTTGCGTTTGCAGATGGCAACGTTATTACGGCAAAATCAGGCGATGATTTGCAGAGGATGTTGAGCAGACTGGATGGCAACATGAAGATCATGCGTCTCAAGATTAATGTGAATAAAATAAAAATTATTGTGTTTGAAAGTAGGGATGCGAAAATGAAATGAAATTTTGCCCCAAATGGGGAGAAGATGAAACAAGTTGATAATTTCGTGTATCTCGCAAAATTATTGATTGCTGTGAGAAGATAGATGGACAGATTTCCAGACGTACAAATGAGGGTAGGAAGATTATCGGCAGTGTACGAGCTATTACTAAAAGTAAAAATGTAGCAAATCAAGCTGAAGTTGCGATATATAATTCTGTGCTAGCACCAACTGTCCAGTACGGTAGCGAGACCTTGACCTATCAAGAAAGGGACAACTGTAAACTCAACGCGATCGGCATGAAATTTCTGCGTAATATGTGCGGTAAAACGCTAATGGTTCTCAAAGAATGTGGCGTAGGAGAAATGCTGTTTGACAGCACTGCAAGGAATTTGCTGAGATGGTTCGGGCACGTTGAGAGGGATGTTTGGAGAGAAATCGTGTATAAGAAAAAGTGTAAAGCCTTCTAATTCTAATTCTCATTTGCCTAAGAATTCTAATTGGCCCGTGTAAGGATATCGCTGAGTGTGATTCTTTATTGGCTTCGCGAAACTCTTTATACGGGGTGTTTGCCAGAGAGATCAGGAAGCGACCCGTGTCGGAGCGATGTTGCACAGGACGAGTGTGTTGTTTCATAGCAGGAACAGGCTGGACCTAATTTTTGTGTGTGTTGTTCTCATCAGGTCTTACCTCCGATGTTGACGAAGAAGCCTCGCGTGTATTTATTCTGCTTGACAGTTCCATTATTGCCTCTGTTTACAAAAAAACCCGCACCTTGAGCGAAGCTTTTGGATCGGAAAATTAAGATTAAAAATGAAATCAGTTTTTCTCCTGCTCAAAAAAACACGCAATGTATTGTAAGACTGATCTAATACCTATCTTTGCTGCCTTTTCATACACATCTCTTGCTCGAAATTTTGAATGTTGATTCCCCTTTCAAATCTTTCCATATCAGTTCCCTATTTCCCAGTAGTACAGCGGGGCTGGAACCAAACGAATTACGCACGCTTACACCGAAAGGGACTTGGCCTAATGTTATAATAATAATTATTACAATAATAATAATGAGCCCTTGATTCTTGTATGGAACTTGGATTTATAGTTACATTTTTTTCGGAATGATAGGTGTGGCAAAGCCAGCTCCGCATATGAAACCAGACTGTGCAGTTTTCTGAAAAACTGAAAGGACTACGTGATTGAGCTCAACGTAGATTAAGAGCCATAAGTGAGCGCTTGATTTAAAGAAACCGTAGGATTTCAAATAAACAGTTTTGAAGTTACAGGTATTGTAGGGCTAGCGTCAGGTGAAGCGAGCGCGCGAGCTATTTTCTGTCAAAAATTGTAGAGCCCAAATTTCGGACTTCAAGGTCATTATTAGCATTTAAAGAACCGTCAATTCTTGTGTTTAACTGGGATTGATAGTAACAGATGTTTCAGAATTAAAGATGTAGCAGGGCCAGCTTCGCATATGAAACTAGATTGCGCATTGTTTTCTAAAAAACTGACAGGACTACGTGGTTGAGCTCAGCATAGATCAAGACCCATAAATGAGCACCTAATTTGTAAAAACTGTATGATTTTAAATTTCCAGTTTTGAAGTTACAGGCATTAGGGAGCTAGCTTTACGTGGAGCTAGCGCGCAAGCTATTTTCTATAAAAAATTTTAGAGCCAAAATTTCGGACTCCGATTTCGGACCTTTGATGAGCCTCTAATTTTCGTATGGAACTGGGATTCATAGTGACAGTTGTTTCAGAATCAAAGGTCTGGCGGGGCCAGTTTCGCATATTTAAACCAGATAGCGCACAATTTTTAAAAACCTAAAAGAACGACGCCATTAGGCTGATCATAGATCAAGAACCCTAAATGAGCCCTAAGGATTAAGAAAAACCGTATGATATTAAATAAGCAGTTGGGAAGTTACAAGTATGGTGAGGCTTGCTTTATGTAAAGCTAGTAAGAAAACTGTTTTTTACAAAAAATTACGAAGCCTTAGATTTAGTACCTACGGCCCTCAATAGCCCTCAAATAGCCCTTAGTTGTAGCATAGTTCAATATTCGATTTCATAAAAGGGCGGGGCCACGTTTGGAAATGTCATAAAATTTTGTAAATTTAATGAAATACTAATATAATGAAATTTTAAGACATACGAAGCGACCTACATATTGATGATTCAATTTTTTATTTTAATAAAAAGTGAAAACTTTTTCCCCCACTTATGCGATTTTCCTTATAGCAGGATCGCTACATAAAAATTTTATATCGTTAAGAATAAATCATGTGAGAAAAAAGCATGCTTATTTATGGGAAACCCAGTAGTGTCATAAGTTTCAAAAGGAACCCGAGGTAATAAAGCACTGACACATTTACGCGATACGAGAGACCTCCAGGTAAACTATAAAGAAGATAAGGAAGGACTTAACACTGGCAAAGATAACTCGGGGTCGTCTGATGGTAAGGAGAACTATTTCTCGAAAGTAACTTTCAAAGGGATGCTTATAAAGGTCCGATGAAAGGGTTTCGTATAGAGCTTTTGCCTTGAAATTTTCTTATTTGTCAGTTTTGCAAGCAGAGATGTTCAGAGTCATTCTTAGCTTGGACAAAGTTACACTGTGGTAGTTACATCGTAGAAGCAAAATGACCTCGAATGGCCCCCGGCTCCCTGAATCCTTCAAACTTTCTTGACCTAATCTTCATTAACCAACTTCGACGTAGCGGAACAACTTCCAGAACAATAAAATTCTCTTGACTCAAATGCGAAATAGTATTCGGATTAGAGGAAACGAAGGGTCTCCGAGCAAAAGATCGTAACAGCCCAATTTCGGAATTCAGCTTTATTAACTTATAGTAATCATTTTAACCCAACCAATGCCCCTGTAGATGAGTATAGCCCAGCTCGACTATGAAGTAGGTCAAAATCCATGTTTGGTAATTCAGAAAAAAGGTTAACTTTTTTATTATTTTTTCCGCGATCCAAAGAGATGAAAGGGAAACAAACTTACTAGGATACGAACTTTTTTTTTTCTCTTGAATGAGAAGTCAAAAAAGTTGAGCAACTTTTTATGTGTCAATATTTTCGTTCCTGAGAATGTGCCGTACCTTTGATAAGGGTACCCCTTGAAATACATTGTTTCTTTCAGTATGTTTCTTAGGCGATTCGATGAAACTGAGTAATACCTCAAAAATAATTTCTTGATTTATTTCTTAACTAAAAGTTGAGAAAGTTGTGCAAACTCTTTCTAAGACCTTATCGGAATTTTTTTCAATATACTGTTTTTTGATGAGGGTTCCCTTTTTATGTGCTTCTTTTGCAATTGAAATGGATCAAGTAACAGTTCAAAAATTATTTTTACGGATGTGTCTGACTGTCTCTCTGTATATATGTATGTATGTATGCATGCATGTATTCCTGGCTCTGGGGACGATAACTTCCGAAAAACAAATCTATCGGATTCGCCTTTCGTGGGCTCCTTTAGTATTGAAAACTGAAGATCAAGTTCGCTAGCCAACTAATTTGGATGAGAGATGAAAAGTGAAAGGTTTCTCAACATTTTTGAGACCATTTTTTGAAGATTTTATGATTCTATAAATGGTTCATCATAGTATATAGAAAGACAAACAATTTGTCTTCACAACTTCTTCCGATGAAGCAAAAATTTTCAGAGTCATAGCAATTTAAAAATCCCAGAATACAAATGAAAACGGAGATTCCACGTGAAATAACGTATGATGTGAAAAAAGTCAAAGAAAGAAAAATGTTGCTTCTTTAGTGCCCTAGGAGATCGTCATAATAGTTTTTGGAATGTTCTTGAAAAACCGTACTTTAAGTTTTTAAGTCTTGGAAAAAAAAGTTTAAAAAATGCTCAAAATGTTCCCCCTCTATCATTTTTTATCCAAAATAACTGGGTAACGAACTTGGCCTATCTTTTTGATCCCTCAAAATGTGCGCCAAAGGGCAATCCAATCCGATCATTCTTTCGAAAGTTATCGAGTACACAGAATACAGACTACAGACTACAGACAAACAGACACCTTCGTAAAAACCATTTTTTCTGACTCAGGGGGTCTCAAAACGTGGTGATCTCATCAAATCCGCGAATGTCAAATTTTACTTAAAACCAATACCTTCTCATTCAGAATGAGAATGTAAAAATGGACAAAGGTTATTCATCGAAAAAAGAGATACGAATGTGATACGATTCGTTTTTTTATATTAAACGTATTTTTCATATTTTTCCCGGAAAATAACTTTGAAAATATCTTGAAGAAATTGAATTTTTGTAAAAATGACGCGATATTGAGAGACAAAGTTATTCGCCTGAAGAAGATCTAGCAATTGGAAAGTGATTTTTTTATTGAACGCGTAGCTTTTGTCGTAACCGTGAAATAGTATAATATGGACCTAGGAGAAGAAGAGGGACTTTTCCGACGAGTGTATATTTGCAGTACAAGTCATAGGCAAGCACGTAGCGTGAGCCGGAGACGATAATAAAAACGTACACAAAGCGAAAAAGTCCCTCTCCCCCTTCGCGCATACGATATTTTCTATAACAAATAAATGATTTTAGATATTTTCCGAAATGCAGTCATGATTTCAGCCCATATTGGATTTCGAAGAAAGGAAGCATGATCACAAAGAAGTTCAGAAGTTCTGGTGGAGGTGCAGGGTTAAAACCAGCGTCCGATGGGGGGGGGGGGTAATAATAATAATCATAATGAATCTTTATCAAGCTGCCAACCAAGAAACAAAATGTACAAAAAATATATAAGGTGGATCCCAAAAACAACTCAAAGGGCGAGGGACTGCTCACAGCTGCTTTACAACCTTACCCTGAAACTAACCCATAAGCCTCCTGAGAGAAAAAAAATACTCCTGATATTTGAAGGTCATTTATTTTTTTGATTGTCATATAAAGACGGAAGAATTTTACGATAATTGACGAAAAGTCACCATATATATCTGATAAAACTGCCGTGAATTACCGAAAATTACCAAAAATTTCTGAAAATTTTTGGTCATTCATGGTAATTTTACAGGGAAATATGGTAACTCACCATAAATTACGAAAAATTCAATTATCGAAATTTCCGGAAATTAATAAAATTATCCGGTAATATATAGAAATCTTGAAGAAAATTTATGATGACTCAAGATAAATTTCCTAAAATTCAATTTAAAATTTCCTATCAATTCCGGGCAATTTTCAGTTTTTTATGGTAATTTTACGAAGAAATATAGTGAATTACTATAGATCACTTGAACTTTCATACATACCCGGAAATATATGAAAAATTCCTCTAATTTACAGTGATCTTACAGGTAATTTATGCCAACATGAGATAAATAACTCAAAATTCAATTTGAAAATTTCCATAAATTACCGGAAATTTTCGGCAATTCACGGTAATTCTAATAGTTATATATGGTAACTTTCCATTTACAACCGTAAAATTCTATTACTGCAATAAAAAATTTCTCTACAGTTTTTACTGTGAGTGGGCTGATTATCGTAGAATGCAAGCTTAGAGACATATAATTTTCATTATTCATATCTGACGTAACTTTTCACTCCCCAAGGAGTGAAAAGTAGAGCTTTAGCTCAGATCCATAGGCATCAAAAAAGCCTTGAATCTCGCATGTGTTATAAAAAATTAAATATTAAATAAAAATTGAATTCGTGGACAGAGGACACGAGCTTTGAGAGAAACCAGTTAACAATATCGTGAGAATAATGTCCTAAATAAGATCTACATTTTTCGTATAACAACAAAAGGTACAAAAAAAAATCAATAAACGATAGTTGTTCACCCAGAGAAGATGAACGACCTTGTCATTAATAATCATGACAAAAGACAAGTAGATTTTATTTTGATCCTAAAAAATAGATTGAAAAAATGGAATGGTTGGAAAACTTTAGAATAGATGACAAAAAAAAGTGAAAAGCCAAACGACACAAGCTACGATAACATTTTGTTCATAAAACAATTTTTCGCTCAAATTATTTCTGCAAATTGGCTCAGAAAAATTTCACATTTTCATTATGTTGAGATAGTACTATTTTCATATGAGAAATGATGGGAGTGGATTCCTTTGGATCACCCTGCCTCAGAAAAGATTTTTATAGGACGAGTAGTTTTCCTTTCAATTACTAATCTCGTTCAAATCTAGTTTAAGCATGGAAACTAGACAATGAAATTATAGTGCAAAATAAGGAGCAAGTATTACAATAATGATGGAAAATGAATTAGGCCCTTTATTTTGCGTTATCTGGAAAAGCAGTTGTGGACTGAGGTACATGAATTGATATAATATACGTTCAATATATTGAAGTTGAAGATGATTCATAAAAGTTCGCGTTTCGGACAAATTTTATTCGAGTGCAAAGCACGAGACACGCGATAAAATTGTATTCGTTGAAGCAGAATGAGAAGCTTCAACAAAAGATCATTCACAATCATCAAATTTCTGCAGTCGATGTTTTTCTTTTCAGTTCCAAAAGATCCATGAATTTGAGGGAAGTACAAAGAACCAGCGCGTAACGCGAGTTTCGACAGATGCACGCCCTAGACGCGCTAAAAGCTCCGAGCCGCGCGAGCAGCGCGCAATAAGAATCTGCCTGGGTAGCAGGCAGATTTTTTCCAACTAGGAAATGAAAAATTTATGCAACTATTAATAAGTCAAAATTGAAGTTATTCACAAAACGCTCAAGAAAACATTCCTGCTGAAGAAAAAGTGGATGTATTAGATTTAGACAGAGCTTTTGTATCCCCCATGAAACTAGAATTTTGAACTTACGATCTTTTGCTCAGGTTCGCTTCAAATGTATCAAAAAGAGCTTCGGTGGCTCAGGTGATAGTGCTTCAGGGCTCCGAGCAGGAGGCCTGGGGTTCGATCCCTATGCCGGTAGCATTGGGAATTTTTCTGGTACTTTTACCAAGGCTTCGGTGGTTCGGAAGCCACCTTTAACTGAAGGTCCTCTCAGAAAACACCCCGCCCACTTTAGAAACTAAAAAAAAACTAAAACACTAAGTGTGTCAAAAGCATTTTTGTAAAAAAAGTTTAGTTACACTTCGAAATGCGGTGAAAATTCAGTTTTTATGAGAAACAGAGTAATAGTTCTCTTTAGAATTCTTTTTTTTCATTTAGTATAAACGGTTTAGATTCATTCAGAACTTTAAAAATCAGAATAGAAATTTTCAACACTATCCAATTTTGTCCAATTTTTTTTTGGTAGAAGTGCACAGTTTAGTCGCTTCTTATGAAAATTTGTTCTCCCTGAAAAATGAATTACAATGAATACTCACATGTATTGAAGGATTGTTCACTTTATCCAAAATTCAATAATTGTTGATCTTTCGCTTTTTAAACTCTAGAATTACTTTCTGCTAGCCACTCTGTTTCGTATTTTCATATCCAATTTGTGGAAAAACTTACCATTCGGTGATCCTGATATTCGAATTTTGAAGATAGAGAATCTCTTTTTTTGTTTCTATGCATCTTATGCAATTTATTTTGAAATTAAAGCAGTCCTCTGTGGATGCCTATAAGCTTTCATATACTATTTTTGATAGCTAAAAGATATGAGAAGATACCGCTATAAATACAGGAAGGACACCAGACACTTTCTGCAAAAGGTCACGTTGTGAATGGAAAAGGGAAGCCAGCTGTAGCGTACAATGCAAACTCCTAAAATGAAGGTACTGCAGCTAAATTGCAACAGAAGCTATCCAGCGCTTGACCTTGTCTTGGCTACAGCGAAGGAAATGGGAGCAGGAATGGTAGTTCCATGCGAACTAAATAGGAGAGCTATAAAGAACAGAAATGACTGGACCTCTGATGACGATTTGGATACGGCTGTAAAAGTCACTGATCCGGGAATAGTCATCAGAGGACAATGCAAAGATAAAGGCTTCTCCTATGTAACCGCCACATCCTTCACCATCTACGGGTGCTATGCTTCTCCTAATCAACAGCTTGAAGATCTGACAGAAACGCTGAAAGAGCTAGGAATTTTCATGAGATCAAGGAGCGACGAATCTATCATCGTAGGAGATTTTAACGCCAAATCCCTGCAATGGGGTATGAAGACTACGAACAAAATAGGTCAGATCCTAACAGAATGGATTGCTCAGCATGACTTATATGTGAAAAACGTCGGTAAAAAACCAACTTTCTGAAGGAGAGAGTATGGATCCATACTTGATCTAACACTAGCTTCGGAAAAATCAGCATTAAGATTGCAAACTGGGAGGTCTGCGAAAAAGAATCACTAAGCGATCACAACTATGTCGTTTTTGAAGTCCTGGAGACGCAAGTAAACAAAAATAAACAACCAAGAAGAGGTTGGAATTCCAGGAAGATAGATACAGAGAAGCAGCAGAAAGCCATACAGAGCATAGTAGCCGCTCCCGAAACAGAAACTGCAACAGGATTCTCGAAGTCGCTAAAGAGAGTCTGCAATGAGTGCATGCCAAAGGCAAGTTCATCTAGAAATGGTAAACCCATGTACTGGTGGAACGAGAAAATCACGGAACTCAGGCGTGTGAGTCACCAGAACAGAAGAAAGGTTACCAAAATAGCAAAGAATCTTCCTGTACTCGAGCGGATTCTTTGGGCAGAATATGATCGTTCTAAAAAAGAGCTGCGGAAGAATATCAAAGCAGCAAAAAGAGGCGGCTGGGACAAAGTTCTAGAATAAGTGAATATAGACGTTTGGGGAAAGGGCTATGAAATAGTTATGAGAAAAACTATAGGACAAGTACCAAAACCCCAGTTGTCCATGCAAATGGTGGAGGAAGTAGTAAATCAACTATTCCCAGTACACCATGCTGTAAACTTTAAACTAGCGGAAAATGTTGAGTTTAGTTGCTTCACAGAAGATAAACTGAAGTTGGCATGCAGCAAGTTTAAGAACAAGAAAGCTCCAGGTCCGGGAAATATACCGCCGAAAATTGTGAAATAAGTAGCACTAAGCAGACCGGAATACGTCCTCCAAGTATACAATAAGTTGTCTGCTCGTGGATAATTTCCTAAACAGTGGAAGATAGCGAATCTTGTTCTGTTAGGGAAAGGAAACAAACCGTTGGAAAGCCTTAGTTCCTACAGGCCTATCTGCCTTCTGGATGTTGAGGGCAAACTGTATGAACAGCTGATCTTGTTGAGACTGGAAAGGAAACTAGGAAGAACAGGAGGATTAGCGAAAAACCAGTTTGGCTCCAGGGAAGGCCGTCAAACGTTAGATGCCATCAAAAAAGTCGTGACTGCAGCAGAGCGCGTGGCTTCATTCTCGAAACAATGTAGGCGCCTCTGCGCCGTCATAGCAATTGATGTGAAGAACGCCGTCAATAGTGCATCGTGGCAGAACATCCTAGATGACCTGAGAAGGAGGGGCATAGATGAAGGGTTGATAACAATTATAGCATCTGACCTTTCAGGACGGGAGATACGGATGGAAGCAGAAGGCACATCAAAGACCAAGGAAATAGTAGAGTGTCGCAAGAATCAGTTCTTGGACCAACCCTGTGGAACGTCCAGTATGATGGTCTACTGAAACTGGAGCTGCCGGAAGGGGTGCAATTAGTTGGCTTTGCAGACGACATTGCTATGACTGTTGAAGCAGAAAATGTCCAAACACTGACGAACCGAGCGAATCTTGCTATGAGAAGGGTCGTTCAGTGGATGGAGAAAATGAAGCTTCATCTGGCTCCTGAAAAAACAGAAGCAGTCTTGCTCACCACCAAAAGGAAAGTGGAACACATTGAGTTCAATGTACAGGACATTCCTATTTACCCGGGCAAGGACCTTAAACAACTAGGAGTTTGGCTGGACACGAAGCTAAACTTCCACGAACATCTTAAAAAAACTGTCCAAAAAGCGGAGAAGACCATGACAGCCCTTGCTGGTCTCATGCCAAATATAGGGGGACCAAGAGCGTCCGAAAGACGTGTACTGACGAGCGTGGTACTCTCACAAATTCTTCACGCAGCTCCAATCTGGGGGAAAGCCATGAAGAGAAGGAAGCTATCCAGGATCCAAAAGATCATGGGTATCAGAGTCTGCAATGGATACTGCACAGTATCAGATGAAGCGGTGAGAGTCCTAGCCGGCATACCTCCAATCGAATTGCTAGTAGAAGAGCGACTTGAAATATACAAGGGGCGACAAAGAGACGAGGCCAGAGCAAACCTTATGACAAGATGGCAGGAAACGTGGAATACAGACAAAACTGGTCGATGGACATGGGAGGTAATCCTAGACATTCAGAAGTGGCTTGAAAGACCCTACGGCGGAATGGACTACTTTCTGACACAGGCTCTTTCAGGTCATGGGTGCTTCAGAAAGTACCTTTTTGACCCTGAAAGGTCTACAACTGACAAAATCCCATATTGTGGAGAGCTTGACGATGCTTATCACACGCTGTTTTCATGCGTAGAATGGCAGGAAATAAGAGACGAGTTTCGAAGAGACACAGAAAAACCTTTCACAGACAGGAACATGATGGACAGTCTGCTTGAATCAGAGAAAGGCTGGTTGCGAGCATATAGAGTTATAAGACACATTGTTCAAAACAAGGAGCAAGAAGGCAGACAAATGTTTAAATAGGCTACAAATGAGACGACAGCACACATATTAAAGTTATGCTTACGCGGTTCCGATACGAAGTGCCGAGAAGAGAGAGAATCCGGGTTTAGTGGGTATTGCCGTTTTTTAGGTTGAGTCCTACACTACGTCCGTAAATGCATTCGCCCATACCTCTATAAAAAAAAGCCTAGTGTAGTGACTGTTGAAAATTTGCTCTCCAAAAATCCCAAATCGAAAACAAAACTGAATTTCAAAGCACCCAGATCATGACACCATTGGCCACTCAATGAATTAAAACATAATAAAATGCAAAGCATCTCAATGATCCAAAAGCTTATAATATTCGAAAGACTCAAGTTCTGAAGCCTTCTACTATTTTTTCTGCGTGTTGTATCGATTATAAATACACTGGAATTTCAAAGAATATCAGCTTTCGGGCTTGGCTATCAACATCCTTGGAACATCAACGCGAGGACTGCAACGTAAACAGTAGGAAACTGTATGAGACAAATTCCATTTCAAATCGTGCAGGCTGGCCAAATTGGACCAAAATTACAAGATTAATGCTGCTTTTTATAACAATCGAAAATTCGATTTTCTCAAAAACGCCATGTTTTTCTTGGCTGAATTTTTTTAACGAAAAGCTGATTCCAAGACCTAAACTTAAACTATATGGGACTTTCCAATTTTGCGTCATATGAAAATAAAAATAAAAAATCTGCCCGCTGCACGGGTACATTCTCATGGCGTGCTGCGCGCGCAGCTCGCTTCGCTCGCAAGTTTGAGCGTACCTAGGGCGCGCGTCATTCGGATCTCGCGCTTCGCGCTCTTTAATGTATGTAACTCGCGCTACGCGCTCGGTTTTTTTACACCTCGCACTTGGCGCTTGGCTTCATACGTGTTTAATTCAGTTAACAGTGTAATGCATACACAGAATTACAAATACTGCAAAACTGCTGAAAACCTCCACTTCTATGAAGATTTAAAAAAAAAAATTTTTTATATAAAGTTTACTTAAGGCTATACTGGCTTCTAGGAATACATTCTCATTACAACACTCGCCTCTGATATTTAAATCTCGCATAGTTTGTCTAGCAAATTGAGTTTTTCATTGTTTAAGAAGTGCTGTAACGATAAAAAAAAATATATACGCCGTATCAGGACAAATTTCATGTAAAACTTGTGGAACTTTTTAAGGGGAAACGCCACTGTGACGGGTCAGAAAATAGCCGATTTTTTTTTTTTATTATTGTAAGAAAGGATGATTATTTGAGGATAGGACAAGAAGCAATTTATTAGGCATGTATTCAACTATATTGAAGTAAATTTTTATTGAAAAATTTTGAAATCTCACAAAGTTATCCAAATAATTGTAACGACATGTAAAAAAATTACGTCATCTGGTGGCAGCGATACAGCAATGAATTATTATCCGAAATCAAAAAACCAAAAATATTATTAATCTGCACGATAGTGGCTATCGTTGCACGTAGCTGTTTTTACAAAATAATTTTTTTCACAAAATAGTGGCGATTTGAATTGTTTTGTGTGCTTTTGACATTTTTTTTATTTTCAAAATGTCTCAAAAAATAGTAATTTTTAGAATTTCGAGGATCGGCTACGTACAACGATAGCCACTATCATGCAGATTATTAATATTTTTGGTTCTTTGATATCAGATAATAATGCATGGCTGTATCGCTGCCACCAGATGAACGTCATTTTTTTCATGTCGTTACAATCGTTTGGAAAACTTAGTGAATTTCCAATATTTTTGAATAAAAATTTACGTCAACATAGTTGAATATATACCTAATAAATTGCTTTTGTCCGATCCTCAAACGATCATCCCTTTTACAAAAAAAAATTCACAAAAATCGGCTATTTTTAGACCCGTCACAGTGGCGTTCCCCCTTAAGATGAACAATTCTTTTATAAATTATCTCTTTTCGTCTCTTATTGTTTGGCTTGAAGATGGAATTTTTTATTTTTGTAAGTGTGTTACGATGAAAACGAAAACTATTCGTCCTAACGAAAAAAAAATCAACAATGAATTTGTAGACTTTTTAAGTTAAACAATTTTTGTTTCTTTCATTTTTATCATATCTTGAATAGTTTTTCTCAAAAATTGAACTTTCCATTTTTGGTAACATTTTTCTCGATAGAAACAAAAGCTATGCATCTGATGAAGAAATGGAGTATATAAAATTTATGGGTCTTTTTGAAATAAATAATTTTTTAACTTAACATTTTTTTGCACCATTTTGTTTTTATCAAAAAAAATCATTAGTATAAATTATTTCAGTTTTCACTTACTACAAGAAACCGTACTTATGATTTTCGATTCTTGAAAAAAAAATCCAAAATTTTTTTCAAAATGCTCTCACTCTTAGATTTTTCATCCAAAATAGCTGGAAAACGAACTCGTCCTTTCTTTTTCGGTTTTACAAAAATGTGCCAAATCACAATCGAATATGATTATGATTTCGAAAGTTATCGAGTTCACAGATTACTCTTCATTATTTTTTGTGCGATCAAAAATGGAATTTTCGATTTTTTGAGAATATTCAAAGAGTCGTATTCACGATCTTGTAGGGCTCCCAAGAAGCACCATTTTTGCTCTCTGACTTTCTTTTTCATCTTGCGTTATTTGGCTAAAAATTCTCGCGTCAAGGGTGGCGGGGAGGCACCCCTGCGACTGGTCACAGAAATAATGTAAGGTCACACCTCTGCCCCTTTTACCACGTGTCATGGGGGGTGGGAAGGCACCACTGTGACTGGAACCAGAAAAAGCTTAGGAAACGGGGTCATTTACACGTATAAGACGGGTTGCACACTAGGAGACATTCTCCAGGCTGTAATAGGTAAATGCAATTTGTTTCGAGAAATTTAACAAAATAGTGTAAATTTTTTGAAAATTATTGTTTTTAATAAAATAGAAGTTGATAACTCCAGTTAATATTGAACTTTGAAGTTGAACACAGCTCTTCCTATAACAAAGGGAGTATAAATCTAATCCATTCCGAAAATCTGAAGTCTAGAATTAGGGAAGAATTTCTTCTGCTCCCAGCTTTTCCGACTTCTTGACGAGTGAAGGGAACTCTAATCCTGATCGAGAAAAAGATTTTCAAAGTCGAAGGTCTGGAGTCTGGACGTCACTATCCACGAGGTATCGCTGCCTCGAAGGCAGTTCGAACAAACCAGCAAGCTCGCTCGCCTACGTGTCTCTTGAGACTTTAGTCGCTAAACGAATTTATCTAGAAATTGAATTACGAACCCCTTGCTCCTGCAAAGTAAAACTGGAAATACGGGACCTTTATGGAAAATCAATAAGCAGAAAAAATATAGCCTCAACACCGTGCGAATGAACTCACCTCGTGCAATATAGAAAAAAAGTAGGATGAAGGGATGTAGAAAGAAATGAAGGTAGACATGTTTCAATTACGTTTTACGTATTACGTACTTTATTCATTAAAACTCAACGATATATCTTTGTAACTCTCATACATAACTTCCGTACAACGCACAATATTAAACCGCGTGTGTCAGATGTACATAATATTAGCGCCGATTAATTACGAGGGAACGTGTTTCGCGCTTACAGAATGGTTCAAGCATTGTATATCTCATGCCTTAATTACTTAGGTAATTATGCTTAAACACACATGCGAGATATAATTCACGTTGTTGCCGTTGCTTACCTCAGACAAAAAATTCAATGGAAATGCGCAAACTGTGCAAGAAGACTCAAAATATTGTTAGGTTGATCTTCAAAAATTATATTCCTCGTAGAATTTACAGGAGAAAAGTTGAGAGTCAGTTCTAATCCTTTAAAAATAGAGTTAGAAAATTAGTTGGAGGCTGGGTGTCAAACATATATATTTTTCCCCCTTCTTCTTCGACTGCTACAGATTCTAATTGGTTTGTTTGGTTTAGATATGATACTTCTCTTTTTCGATTCTGGTAAGAGATTTTACGGATCTGACTCATGCAAACCCTTAGCAAGCCGTATTGCGTCAAGTTACAGAAGCGGCAAGTCACATAAATGCATATTTTATTGAAAAGAAAACTAAAAGTCTACAAGAAATAAGGAGCGGAAGGTAGATGTGTAACTTGAATGATTTCTGTAGCCAATCACAGTAGTCCACCCTTCCCCCTTTTTACAAGACGTTGAAGTAGGGTTTCTACTTGAATTGTAGTACAATATTACGTATTCTATCGAGATCTTACAATTGTAAAAAATTTATTGACAAAAAAATGAAAACTGACTTCAAAAATTGCTTTGAGTGGACAATAGTATATTATGCACATAGGGATAGACACAGGCGTTTTTTGTTGAGCGCGATGTTTACCGAACGAGTCGAAGGTCGAGTGTGCCGAAGGCGCA
>WSXT02212915.1:0-32955 GCA_011762715.2 Neuroterus valhalla | reverse complement strand
ATAGGGACGCGTGGCGGTCTCGGGTAGATGAGGCAATGAACTTTCGAGTTCCAAATGCTGATAAATAATAATAATAAGTACTTCAGGCAGTCTTCAGAGTAGAAGTAGTATCCCGAAGACGAAAATTTCTGAATTATGATAGAAAACTTATTTACATTGTTTATTGCGGATTCATCCTTTTTTACCTTGAAAATCAACTAATTCTTTCAAATTCGAACTTGTTTGTTGAAAATCAAATTTTCTCGTGAAAGTTGCATTATTTCGATTCAAAATGCACCTCTGATTCAAATTCTAACTATTTTCTTGCAAATCAATTCATCATTTTTGGGTGAAAATTCAAGTGTATCAGTTGAATACTGATTTTTGAATTTGAAAATTAAATCAATTTCATCAACTGAAAGTTCCACCGTTTCATTTTTAGTGGAAAATTGATCTTTTCTAGTTCAGGATCCGACAATGCGGTGAAAATGTGTCTTTTTGAATTGAAAATTCAAGTGGTTCGTTGAAACTTTATATATATTGTGAAAAAATCGAATTTTCGGTAAAAATTTTGTTTCCTTCGGAATTTAATATTCTTCTCAAAAAATTCTTTTGTACGTTTAAAGAACCAAGTTATACAGTTAAACATTCTTCATTTTAATCTAACATTCATCTAATTCAAAACTCTTATGTTTGGTTTAAAATTAATTTTTGAGGACAAAAATGTCACTATTTCATTTTTGTTTCAAAATTTTTATTTTGATAGTTCAAATTTCAACCATCGAAATTTGAATTTTTGGTTGAAAATTGATTTTTTGTCACAAATTAAACTATTCCAGTTGATGGTTCATTATTTCAGTTGAAAATTCGTCTTTCTGGTTCAAAATACAACTACTTCAGTCAAACATTTACAGTTTCATTTGGTTTCATTTGGTTCTCCAGTATGAAATTCATCTTCTTGGTCTAAAATTTGACTGTTCTGGTTGAAGATTCATAATGTTATTTGAAAAATGCTCGCGCTGATTGGAAAATGAACGATTTTGTTGAAAATACTTTTTTCCTGTTATCCTCAATTGATTTTTTTTATTTCAAGTTTAGGTGTTCATATATTTGTAAGCAAATCATTTTTTTCAAATCAGAGAATTCTTTTCAGAATTGATTTATTTTGCAATGTTTGATCTTGGTGTGTCAAATGATGCTTTGCGAAAAATATAAATACGTTACTATTTTATTACACCTACTTGCATAAAAATACTGCCAGGCTGGGATTCCGAAAATCACTCTTTAGGCATTTTTATTCTTTGAATTTTTTATTGTATTTCGAATTGTTTGAGTTTAAAGTTTGCACCTGTGCAACATTAGTTAGATTAGTGATAACTTTTTCAATAGAATTAGATATTATGAAACAGTATTCTAAATCATCATTATTATTAAACCTTCTTCTTTTCCGACATTGCTTTTTTATGTCAAAGATGTGAGAATTTGTAACAGTTCTTCGAAATGTTTATATTGTAAGGGAAGGAAAACGATTCGATTAACTGTTTCAAATTTCCGCAGGCAAGGAATGTTTCCTGGAGTCCAACTTTTGCAAAATATGCAAAAGAACATAATTTATATTCAGTTTTACGGACAGGCTGGAGTATACCGTATCAAAGAATGTAAGCTTGCACACAAAAAATATATTTCTAAATTTCTCCATTACAGAATGATCTCGCAACATAAAGCTCTAAAAAAACTATTTCTTCAAAATTAAATTTTCGCACACTGCCTAACGAAGCATAATAATCTACGAAAGTTCGGAAACAACCTACTCTACTTCTCGTATCTTATTACTTACTTTGTAGCCAATGATTAGCTTGATGAGAAATAACTTTTTACAAAGGTTTGTAATTTTAGTTTTCGAATTCAGGTTAAGTAGGGAAAGTTTCCTTCAATATCAGACAATAGGAAGCGTTGATACTAAGATAAAGTTTGAATATTTGCTTCAGATTTATTAATAACAATAACCTGACCTTATAATGAAGAGAAAAGTTTTACGTCGAATCGATTGAATTCTGGAAGGATATTTGAGCATCAGTTTTAAATTATACTCTATGGTATGGGTGACCTAACTCAACTTTTCTTTAGTACTTTCCAACGCGAAATGTATGCGGTACCCAGAGTCCACCAACAATGGGAATTCTCATGAGGCAGGCGCGACGTGCTTCTATTATTCAAAACGTTCACAGGGCTATCTCTGGAAGGTGACAATTGAAGAGGGATGGAAGAAAAAGGATTTTCTCTAGACGTTTAAATTACTTTTGCCAGTTCCTTGAGATTTCAATCTTGAGCAAAGAGAGGTAAATTTTCTTGTCAGGAATCTAATTGCAATACAAATTGAATATTCTTTTTTTTCTGAAATTTGGTGGAGTGAAAACAGTGAAAAAACAGCGCGACTGAGGAAATTCCGCAAGGGCTCTTTCCAAGAGGAATTCATGCTTAACAATATTAAGTTTTCTAAAAAAGAGTGATGATATTGCTTTCTCATTTGCTTGATATTTTCCTTTGTGGGATATATATTTCTTCAAAAGAAGATGGAGAAACAGTCTTCCTATAGAATTTTTTACAGGAACATGAGAAAGGAGGTATGGGAAAAAGACCCGTTTCTATAAATTCCATGATTATTAGCAAAAATAATTTTTGGATCGAAGTATCTCTCCAGGTACCTCAAATAAAATATATTTAGATGGAAATTCATCTAAAAAAAATGAAGAACTATTAGGAAAATTGTAGAGGAAGCGGTCAGTTGGTCGTGTGGGCTAAGGCATAAGCTTTGTAACCGCTCCGCCTAGTTGCGGGTTTGATTCGTGCTTCGTAGCCTGGCGCACAATAGGGACAGAATGTTTAAAACCGCCTACAGGTCGCAAATTTTAACCAAATCGAACAAAATTTAACTGGGAATGTTTGTAATTGAATTTGAAAGAGACTGACGGTGCCGGATTCCAGAAATAATATGTTAAAATTTTTTTAAACAAAATTTGGCGTGATTATGAGATTTTGGGTCATGAACTAGATTAACTATATAGAATTCAAGGAGTTTAAGTTATTTGAAATTTGAAATTAGTTTTGCAACAAATGCAACATATGTTGACAAAAGGGTTTTTCGTGCGCTAATTTCAAGTTAGCCATTAGTTTTGCAGAAAAATTTGTTGGAACAACCATCGGCACTAAACCCATAAACCCTTAATCCATAAACAATAAACCCATAATCCCTAAACTCGTGGATCCTAAATCCATAGACCCCAAACCCACAAACCTCAAGCTAATTAAACCTCAACCCATATACCCTTAACCCGTAAACCCTAAACCCATAAATCCTAAATCCATAGACCCCAAACCAATGAGCCTAAAACTAATTAAACCTTAACCCATATACTCTCAACCCTTAAACCTATAAACCCTAAACCCATGAATCCTCAATCCATAGACCTTAAACCCATAAACCCTAAAATATTTAAACCTTAACCCATGTGCCCTCCATCCATAAACCCTAAACCCATGTAGCCTAAACATATAAACCCTAGAACCATAAACAATAAAACCATAAACCTGAAACCATAAACCCTTAACCCATGAATCCTCAATCCATAGAGCTCAAACCCATAAATACCAAACTAATTAAACCCTAACCCATATACCCTCAACCCATGGACCCTAAACCCATACTAATTTCTAATCCACAAACATTGAACCTCGCGCCCACATATGCAATAACTTCCAACTCTGAAAGAAAAAATCGATAATGCAGCAAAAGATGTGTTGATTGAAGGATAAGAAAAAAATTCTTTTGAGCCTAAATCTCCTTATTTTTAATTCTTGAATATGAGAGTTGACAAAATAATTACAAAGAATAAAAATGAATCAATTAAAAAATCACGGAAAAAGAAAAATTCAAAATGAAACATATATTTTTTTCAATGTGATTTGAAATACAAGAAACATTTATATAATAAGTGACCAAATAGCAAAAAGAACTTAACTTTCTGTAGATACTTCTTATTTAAAAATACAGTTTTTTAAGAATAAAAGATTATTCCGGAATTCGTTTAAACAATTTTGTTTCCAAACTGAAAGCAAACTCGAAACAAGCACATAAAACCCTTCAGATAACATATGTTGAATTTGTATTATTAATAATTTCCTGGTAGACGTTTAATGCGTCTTCAAGATTTAATATAAATTATACAAATTTATTATTTAGTCATTTGGCTGTAGCAAATTTTATTAAACTATGAAATATACTGCTTCGGACATAATTATGCAGCAGAATCAGATTTTAGAATACATTTTGCGAAAAAATTGGAATGGGCAATAATTTATTTAAAGAAAAAACTGATTATTTATTAGTTAATTTATTATTTTATTTTAGTTTTCTTTCATCTGTTTCACAAACCTATTGGCAAACACAAAATTAGCTATGCCTCAAACTCCTTAAATTCTATATGGCTTATCTAGTTCATGACCCAAAATCTTATAATCACATCATAGTTTGTTTGAAACGTTTAAATAAATGATTTTTAAAAATTCGGCTTCGTCAGTTTCTTTGGAATTCGATGACAAAAATTTCTGGCTGAATTTGGCTTAATTTGAAATTAATACATTAGCAATTAAACATCACATTTTTCTCAAGAAAACCTATGAAATAACTCACGCGATTTGAAAATTTTTTAGTGGAAAAGTTTTGGATTTTTTTTCACTGTGAGGAGTAAAAAATCGAAAACTTAGCTCTGTAAGAGTTTTTTGGTGTTTTGAAAGTGATATTTATTGAGAAACTGAAAGAAAAACTTCTATGAATATTTTTTTGGTAAAATGATACTCGTAGAATTTCGAGAAAATCAAGCTTGAAAAAGACTGCCCAAATTGCACTTTGACTTCAAAAAATCTTAGTTTCCAAACATCGAATCTTGACTGATTGAGAATTTTTTTCACATTGTTTATTCAACTATATTGTTATTATAATTTCAGAAGCGAGTTGAATTACGAGCATTTAGTATAAGTTGATATTAGACGAAATTCGTTAGTTGGAAACTACGAATTTTGAAATCAAAGCGCCATTTTCATAGTTATTTCATTTAGTTGGTCATGGGGGCTTTGGACCCACGCTACTGTCTGGTTGTGGGTTCGATTCCCACCTCGCACTCTGGAAGAGCTTCGTCGGGCCACGGAGAGTCGTGAGCCCGGTACCTCTAGACTTCTTTAAGTTCTCCAAGTATTAGATAGCTGTTGCTCTTGGTGGTTCGGAACCCACCGTAAACTGTAGGTCCTCCTCACCCCTGAGTTAGTGGTGAGGTGTGCAAAGGAATAGGGAGAAGGTTATGGCAAGACTCTCAAACCCGTAACAGGGAGGGAGTATAAACAAATATTCCAACTTGACGAAAAATGGTTGTATCATCAAAATTTTTGTTGAGTCCATTAGCAAGGACAACCTTTGAAGCAGAACATGTATACCTCAATAAATTTTCCAATTTTATTACATTCCCTTGAAGAAAAATCCAACAGAATTTTCATTTTACGTGAGTTTTTTCATTTGTTCATCTTTTTTTTAAATTTATGTTCATCACCTATGCAATATTCTTTTTTTTTTAAATGTTCAATTATATTTTGAACCACACAAACAATATTTTGATACTGTCAGCAGCATGTTCAGAGTAGCCTGAAATTGTTGAAGAAATATAACAATTTTTTAGAAATTGGTGAAACAAAAAAAAAAACTCAAACTTATCAAGAACCTTGAAACATCATTACAGATTGCACATTCATAAATGGAAGATCGTGAGGTTTGTAAAATAATTTTCACAATTTTAGTAAATAAGTTTTTTTATCGATTTCCTGTGAAAATTTTCTCATTCTTAGTTTTTGAGAATTTTTCATTCATTCTTC
This sequence comes from Neuroterus valhalla, assembly GCA_011762715.2. Lineage (NCBI taxonomy): Eukaryota > Metazoa > Arthropoda > Insecta > Hymenoptera > Cynipidae > Neuroterus > Neuroterus valhalla. The sequence continues at coordinate 27,057 of WSXT02212915.1, read as the reverse complement.
CAACAAACGAGAGAAATCATATGAATGATCGTACAATTATATTGGACAGTAGTAAATAATTGAAATGACATTAAAAAAAAATCAAAGTTAAGTGTAAAAACAACGGAAATTCAAAATAAAAATACCAAATAAAAGATTATTGCAATATAAATCATGCACACACAAAAAAGTCCAAATTATATTTAATTGAGAAAAATGTAAAAGAAAGAGAATAAATGTTGAGCTCCATCCCATCAACAAAACATAGAATAATTTAGTACGGCACAGCGCTCGCAATCAACAAATATATTCGATCTAAAGAAATTGTCAACCCTCTTTTTATTTTTATAAATAATTTTTAAGCAGCAAATAAGCAAAATACGAGAGAACATCAGTTATGCTAATTGGTAGAACTCACTTTTCTCATGAAAAATTGTATCAACTGTTTTCTTGATTAAATTAAAAATTCGACTGTTACACGCGATACAAAAAATCACCCCTAAATTCAATATGGCGGACAACCTGCAGAGATTTGATGGTCAAAAACTTGGATTTAAGCTTCCCATATGGTACCCTAAAGATGGCAAAAAAAAATTTCTTATCCAATGAATTGCAATAATAAAATCTAAATAAACTGGACTATTGGAGGTCCTATAGAATAAAGGGTTTCGCACTTGGACTCAGCCAGCCTAGTAGGAAAGAGAAGGGATAGTGCGTTGCTACGGCCCAGTTCATTGGACAAATAATAGTTCTAAAATTATTTGTCCAATCAACTCAGCCCGCGGCAACGTGTATTCCTTCTTTCTCCTACTAGGCTGGCTGAGTCAACACGTTAAACCCCTTTTTCTATAGGAACCATCAGTTATTGAAAGAAAGTCTGACTATTGTTCAGAAAGTTTTTATTTCGAATGGAATCATTGAAAGTTTCAAAACTAAAAAACAGTGCTGAAGGGTATAGAATAATAATCCACAGGAATCTTGAATTTATTTTGAACCCTTAGATCTGAAACTTTTTGAAAACGGCTCTCATAATAATTTTAACTTTTCTCTTAAGTATATTTCTGCGCCAGAATAATCCTTTCTTTGGAGTAAAAAATATTTTTTTTTAGTTTTATCATTTATTTATGCGATTTTGTTTCCTCAAGTGACACTGGGGAACCTAGCCATTATAATGCTATCTATAGAGCAATAAGATCCCAGTTTGAATGCATGTTTATCGACGAGAGTCCGGATTTAACCGCAAAGTGGAATTATTAAATCGATTCAGTGATCAGAACGATTTATTGAAATTCCGTGGTTGGTTCAAGTACGAAATCGTTTAATCCAACGACGTATTCATTCAAAGTGACACTCTGACATATTGGGAGAAGAATCCAAGCTCGTGTCCTCTTCCCATAAATTGCTGTGTTAATGCTGACCAGCCGCAGAGTTCCAGGTTGAATTTCGGAACTGGACGCAAAACTCACATGAATCAAACTCTAAGGACACCATTCTATTCCTGAAAATATGAGATAATCTGAACCAGCATGCACGGAGAAAGAAGGTGCTCACTATCAATCCTTCAAACAGTAATTGCACAGCTCATAGTGAACTAAATCTTGTCAATATAATGAGAGTGATTCTCACAAGTATATTAATATCATGCATTTTGATCTATAGTCCAGGCCTTTGTCTAAGATATATTTTTATCATTTTTTTAAAAATCTTTATTTCGACGGCCGCTTTCAATAAGGTTCTATCTCAGCCAACAAAGCAACAAAGTTCTACCTTTATCAAAATTCAAAAAGGTACTATCTCGTCGGCCAATTCAACAAGGTTCTATTTCGGTGGCAAATGCAAAAAAGTTCTGTCTCGACGTTCCGTGTAACAAGGTTCTATCTGAGCCGTCTCGCCGCCTTTTTGCTTCGGGCGGCGAGATAGAACCTTTTTTCAGAAGATAGAACCTTGTTGCTTCGATCGCTGAGATAGAACCTTATTGTTAGCGGCCGTAAATTTGTCATTTTTTTAGGAAATTTCACGTTTTTTGCTTATATCATCGTTGCTGGTAACTGTACAAAGAAAAAGTTAAGACTTTTTTCCGCCTCGAAAAGACCTACAAAAGTAGAAAACGCAGGTTCGAAAATATGAAATTGTGAAGAAGATACACCATAAACACCATAGTTTTTGTGGTTTTTAGATTAAGAGTGATATATCAGTTTGATTATTGTCATTGAGTCTTTAAATTGTCTCAAAATATTTCTTACTATCAACGGATGTCGTGCGCAAAAGCTGGAGTCTGTATGTTGGATGGCTTATGACTTGTAGCCTTATAAACAAATTAATAACAAATACGAAAAATTTTGCTTGTGCGTTAAATGTGGTCGTGCTGATTTTTTATTAGTAGATTTCATTATTTTATGTTAAAAGTCAGCATTAGTTTATTATTAAATGCAATATTGCAATCAAGGGAATAGTTTTTTAAAATTCTCTTGGTTGCAACATAAAGTCTTCTGTGCATCCCACTTTGTTTTATACCTTTTTGTTACCCATATCGAAACGGCGTAAAAAAAGCTTCCATTCAAAAAAGTAAATTCGAGATTCGTTGAAGAGCCACGGATATACAGACCCATCCAGTTGAAAATTAACTAGGGTGAGTGACCCAGTGAATGAACACTCAAGGAAATCACTGATTACAACTAGTCTATTTCACGTTGTAGTAATTCATTATTCTTACAAAACTTATGAAAATAGATTCTTAGGGGTTCAAATTTCATAATCGGATGAACAACTGTTGTTTTCACCAAAAAGCTTTATAAAAAATATTCATATTGTGCAAAATGAACGAAAACACCAGTGAATGAACACTGTGAGCCAATGAATGAATAGTAGAGCACCAGTGAATGAACAGGGTAATCACTAAAATTAGAATTAGGATTTAGGTATGAAATCACATAGGTGAATTACAAAATGAGCAATTGAATAATGTAAAATATTAGAAAGCGTTGCGAAATTCATGGAATATATTATTTCAATAGAAACCGCAAGACATTTAGATATAAAATACAAAAGTTAAACACAGAACAAGGTTAACTTTTCTTAATTTTTTTTGCAATATTTTTTCTAACATTTATATCAATTCTTCGAACCTTACAAAAAATTCAACTTTTTGATTCAAAATAGATAACTCTTATCTAGTGACTACAACAGAAAACTGCGATATTTAGGACACATAACATTTGTAATACATCACCTTACTATGTTGCTTTAAATTGAATTAGCAAATATAATTATAAATCAGTGTAGTAAAAATGGAATTTTACTCTTCCTCATAATTTTTTTGTACTCAAACTTTTTGTTTACTATTTTGAGAAGTTTCTGCGGTTGACGTATGAATATTATAAATATATGCAAAAAAAGATATAGTCATAAATTTATTTATAACCAGTATTTTCGAGTAAATATTATAATAAACTAGTACGTTAAATAACTAAAATGCAAAAAAAGTATTACATTTCTAACCTAAAAGTTGCCTCACCTCTAATTTAGTTCGTGCGTACATTTTTGATGTTCTAACCATAATATTATATATTTAAACTACAACTTATTATAGTTTATATTTACATTTATATGTATACCTTCAATATTTATAGTCACAATAATTGAAATAAACTTATACTTATCACATACTGGACCTCCGGGTTTATAGGTTTGCTCCAATAAATGAACACAGCGTTCGTTCACTGGAACACGGTCAATTTAAAGGTCCAGTACGTGAACACTCATTTATTAATAAAAAAACGTACTTTTTGTGACAAAACCTTGTGAGAAATTTAATAATAATATGTTACAACTATAACAGCACATCTTTGATGCAGAGAATGTAAAGGATTTTTTTGTGAAAACAGTGGAAAACAAGCAGTTGCTTATGCACGTACCTTATAGTGGTCTACGACTTTCTCATAATTACTCACCATAATCGACGATCCCTTACATTCAAGAAATTTTTAAAATTATTTACAGAAATTTACTGCAGTGAATTGTACACTAAACTCTTCGAAATTACTTCAAGATTTAAAATATATAGAAAATGATAAAGACTCTAACTTTGAAAGGTTATATTTATATATTTTTCGCATTAGTGTTCATTTACTGGTGACTGTTCAGCCACTGGATCACTCACCCTACCCTATAAGTTTAATAATAATCTGTCAGGGAGAAAAATCCTGTGATTTGTTCGATAGATTACTGTAATCACCTAAAAACACACATATCTCGTGGGAATACTTACCTGAAAAAAAATTAACGAAAGTCAGCGGAACGCCGGATTTGAGTATTAAGGGGTTTTCGGAGTCCCTGATTTCGGAAATAAAGTCAAAAATATAAAATTGAAAATGGCGAACTCAGAATGGCGGACACTTTTCTGAAATTTCCCATGCATCTACTTGTAAATAGCATAAAGGGGTTCTTAGTGTCGCTGATTTCAAAAATGAAGTCAAAAATTCAAAACACAAAATGGCGGATAATTTATAGAATCTGCCATGCATTTACTTCAAAATGAGTACTGAGGGATTTTTGAGGTCCCTGATTTAGCAAATGACGTCAAAAATCCAAAAATAGAAATTGCAGACCCAAATGGCGGACATTATTTCAAAAGACGACTTTTCGTGAAATGGGGCAGCTTGGGGCAGAAAATGAAAACGGTTTCGAGGATTTCGAAGATTTATGCCGATAGGTCATTCTTCTCCAAAGTTGTGGTAGAAAATCGACAACATGAATGTGAAAAACTCAAAGGACGAAAATGTCATCTTTTTGCTGCGCACATTAAAAAAAAAAGAATTATTCCTATATAAGACATTTTCCAAACCAAATTTGGGTCGATTGATATTTTTCCAAAATTAACTTTTGCAATGGTAGCCAAGAAAAATATCGAACTTTGCAGTTTTAAAGGTTAAATAACACATTGACTCCACTTTATTGCTGTGCCAAAATTATCCTTTTCCACTAGAATATATGCTTCAGCGTCTTTCCATGTATTATTCTTCACATTTTACACTGCAACCTCAATCTCATTCCGGTTTCGGGCTTGGGTATCGACAGCCTTAGAACGAGATCAAATGAGCTGAAATCTGAACAGTCAGGGCCGTATACACGCGAATAACTGACGCCAACTGAGGCGCAGTTGCGAAAATCTATGCGAGGGTACTACTGCCACTTCCAATGCACGGCACTGGCGGAGAATGGAGCGAGGAGAGCGCCTCTCACCAAACGCCCCGCAACATCTCGTCACGAGCGCATTTCGAAGAAGGTGCGGGTTCGGGTGAAATGAGATTGAGGTAGCAGTGTTACTGCAAAATGAGATTGGTTTTGTTGAAAGTTCTTCCGAAACTAATTAAAATATTCCACGCTACTTGAACCTATTTATAAGCAAAATTTTTCTTCTGTTTACTAATGTTACCTTTATGTTCAACGAAGAGTCCCATTTCCTGAAATTATTGTGTATCATCCCTCACAGAAGAAGCACGGATGAATAATATTAATATTCGGTGAGTCCATTATAGAATAATACATCGTGTTTTTGGATAGAAGGAGATGTTTTTTGTCCTGGGAGCTTACGAACTTTCTTCTCCTTTTTCAGAGTTTTCTTAGTTCGATCCAAATCGTTTAAAAATCAGTCCGTCCCAATTCGATTCAATCTGAACTCCCAATCCTAATCAATCCAATCAAAATTTTCGAACCAAATGAGTCCAAATCCAGCTTACCTCGGAATGATTCAAGCGATTTTTAATCCGAGTGAATCCGATTTAATCCGAACTCGGATTTATTCGGATTGAAAATTCGATTTAGATAAATCCGAGTTTAGATTTATTCGGATTCATTTGGATTAAAATATGGGTTTGGATTAGTACGGATTAATTCAGATTGACATTTCGTATTAAATCGAATTGAGTCGGATTAGTTTTTTAACATTTTAGATCGAACGAAATTGGGAACTCCTTTCGAGTTGGTTCGGATAAAGATTCTGGAATGATTCCGAACCATTCAGAATGATTCGGAATGAATTCCTATCCGAAACTTCCGCCAGGGTAGTTTATCTCAGGAGGACATAGCGCGAGACTGTCATACAATATTTCTCACCTCACAAGGTATATCTGCACATAGATAACAAGTAGTAAATACAGATAAACTATCTGGTTCGCCACTTGCTTTGAAAATGACAGAATCCGGCTAGTCTGACACACTGTCCCTGGACCCTCTGTAGCATCGTTGACAGAGGGTCCAGGGACAAAGTGTCGGACTAGCCGGATGCCGCCATTGCTAGTTCAGGTGGCGAACCAGGTAGTGTATCTATATATGACACTTTATATGTATATATAGATATAGTATCGCACAGGAGAACTAGCAATGGCGGAGCCAATCAGCGCACGGTACACTCGTCTGTCACACTGTTCCTGGAACCTCTGTAAACGATGCCAGTCAGGTACGCCACCTGGCGAACGACAAGAGAAAGTTAAACTCTTCTGATTGGCTGGCTAGCCTGGTTCCACCGTTTTTCGCGTCCTCGCTCTAAGCCGAAATAATGCATGCACGGAAGGCTGCGTGCATGCGTCACGCGCCTCGCACGACTGCGACTGACCAATGCCGAATAAATATAGAGGTCTTCTTTTCTTCACTTGTAAGCCCTCTTGGGATACGTCTCTGATATTTCTATGTAAATTTGTGTGCGATTGTGTGACATTTCCAACTAAACTGAAGAAATAGTAGATCAGTGGATTAATATGCTTATAGAAAAGCTACGTCTACCATGCCAATATAACTTGTTAACAAGTTACTTGTTTAAAAGAAGAAAAACCTCACTTTTATGAACGTTGGAAATAATTACACAGGACTACGACAAAATAGAAAAAATTAAAACAGCACACTTGACACACGTTTTGCGTACACTCTAAGTGTTATATTTTATCGGTAGTGTCTATACGCCCGGACACAAGCCACGCTGTCTACCCCTTTCCCACACCCCCTCCCCTTTTTCCAAGTCCGTGCGTTTAAGCCCAACCTTGGTAATGTACATGAAAATACTGACTTTCCGGACATTTGGACTGCCTACGTAGTCAGAGCTAAACGTACGAACTGTCCGTACGTTCAGCCTGACCGTATATTTGGAGTTGGATACACAGATTGTCCAGATATTTAGCCGCGGCCCATCAGGTAGTTCCTACATCCAGTAGGAACAGCCTGTACACGTAGCTCCGGCCTATTTCATATTGAAAACAGTGGGAAACAGAAGTTTACTAATTAGTGAATAACCGCAATCCAGGAAGAATTAGTCAATTTTTTACAGAATGGACTTCAGTGATAAAATCGTGCAATTTGGTAACTATTTCATTAGTTCAATGATAGTATAGTATGATTTGATTCGGCGAACTCCTAATTGAAAATTCGATTGAAAAGTTTGAAATTTACAACTATATGGACAAAGTTTTGTGTAGCTTATAAACTCAGACCGCTTGAGCTGGACTGTATATTCAAGATTCAGTATAGCTAGTTTTCGAATAGTTGAAAAAAATATTATTTTATTTCCAAGTGCAGTTTCAAATTGGGTGTAATTTTATGTTCTATTTCAGTTCCAATTGAAAAAACCAACAATTTTTATGACACAGTTTTTACGAATTCCCTGGGTGTGCATTCGCTACATTTATTCTATTCTTTTCGTATTCAAGCTATTCACAAGAGAGAAAATTTCGCCTGTACCAAAGAATCGATCAGTTTTCAATTTTTCGGTGGAAGCAAAAGATTTAATAAAAGCAACTGTACCTGACGTGGTGTAGCTCGTGAGAAATGCAGCTTACGAATAGATTGAATGTCGCTCACATTCTTGCTGAGCAACAAATCGAATCGCGCATGAATTCTTCAAGACTTTCTTCCTTGACATGCTTTACAGCTATTCCGAAGGACCTGAAAACAGAATGAAAATGATTGTTGAGGTGAAAAAGCGGAACATGTCAATGTGCACAGTTACTTAATGCAAGCAGGGTAGGAGAGCTGATCGAGCTATTGGACGAGAAATCACAACAGGGGAGTCTAAAATTTTTTCCTGAAATAGAGATTTAACTTGAAAGCAATCCTTGAAAATCTAGTGGAATTTTTTTCAAACATTTTTTCATGTCTTATTATTATTACTGGGAAATAAAGAATTGATATGGAAATATTTGGAGGTGGAATTGACATGGGGAGCCATTAAAATAATCCACGAAGCGATAATCTTACGCGGGCCAATCAGTATCCGAAATCTCTGTTTTAGGCTCCGCATTTTCTCTTTTATACCATTGCTCTCCAAACATCCCTATTCTGGCATACACCACTTGCTCCTTCCACATCCATGAATTTTTCCATGCAAGTTCTTGTGTTTCTACGGCTTTTCATATTCCTCCTCTTGAGGGTATCATTCACACATTCTATCCATTCCTCCTTTGGTCTGCCTCTGAGTACGCTACCATTCACCCTTCCTAGATACACTTGCATTGTTCATCGTTCTTCATTCATTATCTCAACGTGATCGAACCATCTCAGCAAATTTCTATCACTCTTGTCAAACAGCGTTTTTTCAACACCATATTCTTCGACAACCCACTCATTACTCACTCCGTCTATTTGCGTTTTACTGGTAATATTACGCAAGAATTGTATGCCGATCGCGTTGAGTTTACTCTTGTCCTTTTCTTGATACGTCCAGGTCTCGCTACCGTACGGCACAGTTGGTGCTAGTTTTCGCATCCTTACTTCCAAACACCATAATCATCGATATTCATCGAATCATAAATCAAGCTCTGTATGGAGCCTTACTGGGACCGATTCATTGTGGATTAGCAAGCCTCTGTTTACCAGACAATGTTGTGAAAGATCTGCGTACTGACGAAGAATTGGAGAAAGTATTGTCACAGTTAAACGAAACATTTCCAGAGCAATCATCACAAGGAGGATGCGATATTGATTAGGAAAAGTAATTATTAAACTCACTGCGATTTTTTCTGCTAATTTGTAATGCCCTCTAGTCATTGATATTTTTATTTACAGCGATACATGTATTGAGTCATCGAGTTCGAAGATTACTGATACCAATGATTTCTCTGCGACTTGCATAGTGTGTAATCGAATGATGTTGATATCTGTTAAGGCAGTGGCTTGCAGTAAGTGTAATTTAAATATGCACGTAGAAAGTGGGCAGCTGAATTTCAATATACAAGTAGACTGTTTCGAAAAACAGAAAGTCGCAGCTGCCAAGATGGTTTCGTTTTTGAAAGACATTTTTACCCTGATAGCAATAGGAAGTTGTAAAACTCTATCAGTACCTGACGCTGGCCAAGGCCCTCTAGATATGAAATCGATATTTGGCGTTGCGACGGATTTTCGGAACGGCGTCTATCAAATTGGCACAAAGCACGGTTTGATCAAATGTTGGTTTTCATGAAACAAGATGAATCTAGCAGGTACAACATCAGTCACAATTGAAGGTGTTCCGAATGAATCATTATTAACATTACGCGAATCTGCGTCTTGACAGTCATTAGTAGGCGGACGGGGTCATCAAAAGTGTAACATCAGAGCCACTCAGAAACAATGCAGTACAGCCCGTTGCTTTTGTCCAAAATTAAATGTGAAATGCAATTCTAAATGTCACCAATCATTGACGTGTTCTAACAAGTAGAACATTGCTATTTAAATATCTCAATATTTGACTTGGATACTAATTGGATACTAATGTGTCGTGTAGTTAATGTAAGAGTCAAGCGATTAACACTTTCAGCGACGGAATCTCTTTCTAACAGTTGTTGTAATCGAATGAATCAAACAGAAACTCGAAAAAAAAGATTGTTGATAAAAATAGTTATAAACTTTTCATCGTATGATCTTATATTTTCAGCTAGCAGTCGTTGATGAAAACATGCACAAATAATTTCACCCGCGATCAACAGCTTCCGTTTTTCTTTTAAAAAGTCGACTGACGCCCTTTCTAGCACATATCAAGAAATTAGCTGCAACCTTTCGCAACCTTGCCAATGACGTGAATTTTTATTTGGTAATTTCGGCCCGCCTACATGCCGCCGCGGCACCACAATGGAAAAAAAGCACATTTTTGAGACACAAATCAGCTGACTACTTATTTTCAACGGATCAGAGCTTTTTTTTAAAAGGCTCATGAAAAATCGTAATTTAATATAGAGGTGCACGTTTGTTGAATTTGTTATTCAGCTTATAATTTGCAATTAGTTATATTTGCGATATTTACATAACTTCATTCATCCATATTTCTTCACAAAGGTGTTAAATTAGTGAAGTTCCTTTTTTGAATAAGAATGCAACTTGTAGATGAATATCCTGTATTTTTTTAAGTGTTATAAACAAATTGATGGATATAACTGTTAACTGTTGCATTTTCGGATTTCGAATATATTACTTACATTGGTTTTGATATCAAAATGTGAAGGATCAATTTTGAATTGCAAACAAGCACCATATAACAATTTCAGTTAATAGTTTAAACAATTTTTATAAACAAATTCACTTATTTGGAACATTTCTGCATCAAAAAATTTTCTTTTCTGTGAAATCATTTATTTTTATCTGGAGATTGAGAATATTACACACTAGGGTTCCATGAAACAACATTTGTCATCGTTATAAACAGGTTTTATAAACAAATTCTTTATTTGAAATATCTGTGTATCGGAAACTATTCTTTTCTATTGAATATTTTATTTTCATCTAAGGAATAAGAATGCTACACATTAGAGTTCCATGAAACAACATTTGTCATTGTATTAAACAATTCTTATGAACAAATCCACTTATTCGGCATTTATATGCATCGAAAATTCGTCTTTTATGCGGAATCACTTCTTTTCATCTGAAGAATAGAATTGGTGCACAACTCACTTTCATCCAACAACATTCATCATTATTGTGAACAAATTATACAATCAAATCCACTTATTTTAGTGTCACTGCAATTGGCTTCATTGATATAAAAACGTATTCTATCCGCAATTCTATTTGAAAAAATTGTCATACCAGATTCATGATCAGCGACCTCGAAAACTCCCTTGCAACAAGTTTGGAAACAATCGAAACTTTATTTAGCCTACTCGTCCACCATATTGGACCCGCCATTTTTTCGACATTTTTGACACTAGATTCGTAGTCAGGGACCTCGGAAACCCTCCTGACATCAATTTTGAAAAGAATAAAAACTTTATTCAGCATACTCGTCCACCATACTGGATCCGCCATCTTGTTTTTGAAATTTTTGACACCAGATTCGTAATCAGCGACCTCAAAAACCCTTGAGTAAGAAAAAATGGCCTATTTTATGAACATTTTATAGTTTTGGCCACCATTTAGGCATTTGGAACCACTGTGTGCTGGCAGTCTACTGACAGCCTGATCAGAGCTCGGCAGGTTAAAGATCTGTCGTTTCAAGGATGCGATCTGCTATTTTAGTCCAAGCAACAGGGATTATTTAATAAGTGAATTGTGAAAAAAGCTTCTGCAGGAAACCGACTGTGCCGTCAGAAGAAAGGTACTTAATACTTTATTCTAGTCACGTTCTTGACTCACGGATAACATGTCAAATGTTTTTATTAACGTTTGAAGCCGCAAAATTACACTTTTTTAGTTGTTTCATTTATAACATGAGAAGTATTGGAGCAATCTAAATAGCACTAATAATTAGGCTATAGGCAATTAAATTACAAATAAAATGAGCCCTTGATTGACCTGGTCGGATAATGGGAGGCCGAGAAAATGAGTAAAGACCAAAAAATTTGAGGCTTGTTTAACAATTCAATATATTTGTTAATTTTGAATTTCTATGACTACGCTTTGTTGAAAAAGTAGTGACTAGGATGTTCTATAAGTGTGAAAGGAATGAACACTGTGGGAGAATTACTTTTTGCGTAATTGCTATCTCAATTATTTGATGCTACTAATTGCAAAATGTCTGTATGGTGCACCGATGGTCTGGTTTCAATTTTCAAAACGGATTTTGAAATCATAACTGAAGCACAACAAAATGTTTATCTCGGTTTTCCAGTAAACTGTTGCTAAATGCGTTAAAAAAATGTACAAACATGACTCCAAACTGCTGAGCGCTCGAAAGTAGCCGAGGAGTAGGGGAAGAAGGAAGGTAGAAGAGGCCCCCGAAGCCCAGTCATAGAATCCAAAATTCACAAAGATATTGAATTTTTAAACAAGCCTTCAGTTTCCTGGTTTTTACTGATTTTCTCGGCCTCCCATTATCCGATCAGGTCTATCAAGTGCTCATTTTATTCGTGATATAATTGCCTATAACTTGTTAAGGGATGACATCAAGATTGCTCTAATACTTTTTATGTTTTAAATATAACAACTAAAAAAGTGCAATTTTTCGGCTTTAAACGTTAACAAAAGTCGGTTTCCTGCGAAAGTTTTTGGCACAACAATGTCCCTATTGCTTGGACTATTTGCCGGATATCTGCCGTCTGCAGAAGACGGCCAAAATCTGTGAACTGCCTGCTACATATATATTAAACATCCAAGAGAACATAAAGCATCCTTGCCTAACGCCCTGCCTAATATCAAACCAATCGCTCAGTTGTCCATTTATTCTCGCACTTGCTTTGCTACCATTATATATTGCTTGTATTGCTTTCAGAAGCCACCCAGTCACTGCATGTTCTTTTAGGACCTCCCAAAGTTTAGCTCTGTATGCCTTGTCGAAAACTTTTTCCAGATCAACAAATGCACAGAAAATTTTTTGTTTACTCTTAGGATTTTTTCCTTGATCTCACATTTGTTATTTGAATATTTCTAAAGACATTTGGAAGTTTCACTTCTCCTCTCACCATTGACCTCTTTGAGATCTTTGAGGTCAGAAATAAACATGCGGAAAAATTTTAAAGTTTAGAGGTCGAAGGCGAGGGTTTCCAGGTCAAAATAAAAAGGTAAAAGGTGTGAGGTATATAGAAGAATGGCAAAAATGGAAAAAAGTTTGAGAAGGGGTGAAGTAGATAAGAGTAAAGGATAAATAGGGGTGAAGAATAGAAGATTTTTTGTATGAGCCATGAGGTGTAGTGGTGGGACGGACTAAGGGTTAAGGAGGTGAGGAGGAGAGTCGTGGAAGAGGATGTTACGGAAAATATCATTGAAATTTATTTCAGTTTGAAACAAAAGTGATTTAATTTAAACAATAGATACTAGTAGTATTTTGAAGTATGTTACTATTATTTGAAAATCATATGTTTGCCATTCTACGAAAATCAAAAATTCGATTAGGAGAATGTGCAGTTTTTGATGTGTCATTATATCATAATATACACCATTCATTCTCCAGGGGGCTAAAAAATTTGTCGAGAGTTTGTAATATCATTTGAATTAAAATTTGAAAATGAGAGGCTGAGAGCAAAAACGAGACATTTAGGGACAGAAAACGTGGAGTTTTACATCTATCCATCTGTGTCTTAGTTGTTTCTTTTTTCCTTTCATGAGAATAATTATTATTATCAGACAAATAAGGTTATTTTTCACCTTTTATGGGACGCAGGGCTCATTTCCTGATGATATTGAAGTCATTCTAACGAGAAAGTTTATATGGTCCATATTGGAATTCTGAATGAGTATATTTATCACAGCCGTAAGGGAGGAAAAAAGTAGGGTCTGTACACATCTCTAAGTCATTCTGGTATAAATTGTTGCCCATGGCCCCCTGTGGATGAACAAGTTGCTGGACCGGCGCTACGGGTATTCCCAAACAACAACCCTCTTGAAAGACAAAAATGTCAGCAGAAGATTCCTTGTGACACACATAATATAAACTATTTCATAACTTTTTGTTAGTATCTTATATTCCATTATCTCTTTTCTCAGGATTTTTTTTATTGAAATTTCAAACATTTTCAACTATAAAAAAAAATCACAGACCCCTTTGCATTTTTTTCCTAATTTATTATTTCATCAGGCCTAATATATTTCTGATGGTTCAGAATCGTCATTGTTCTGAATAAGAACAAGAAAAAATCCTAGCAGATAGCTTCTCAGTTATTATATCTTTCATCTTAAAAAATTGTCCTCAAGGTGCAGAGCGTATAATATCCGGATTTATTTTTAAGCATAAAGAAATTTTTTCCTTAAGTCAGGTAGCAAAACAAAACTTAACAGCTGATATCAGGAGCGATGATTTTTCACCTTAGATAATGATCTTGTTTGTTCTCCATCAAATTATTTTACACTACTGTCAGAAAGCATCTACACGGCTAGCACTAAAAATAACTGACAAGTTTGAAACAGGATAAATTGATCAGAAATGAAAATAAAAACTTTGTTTTTAGTCAGTTGGAAAGCTTGTGGAATCAAACGACAAATATCTTTTCTTTTTACAAAAATTGGAACAGATAAACTCACAATTGAGAAAAATCAATTCACGATAACAAGAGAAAACGGATTCATGAGTATTAGTTCATATTTTATTCAAGAAGAATAATATTTATGTAAAAAGATAAATTTTTAAATGGAGAATTTTAATTTCCAATCATAAAGGTGGATTTTCAAACAAAAAAGATTAATTCCCAGATAGAATCATTCTCTTAAATGTTTCAACGGAATAGTCGTAGGAGTTCAGTTTCACACAGATAAATTAACTTTTATTGAAAAACATAAACTGGCAATGAAAATTCGAATACTCGAATTTTCCAATTAAACAAAATGAATGTTTAACTCAACAAATTAATTTCTAACTGGAACTCTGGAATTTTCAATAGGGATTAGTTAGATTTTCAGTTGAAAAAAAAAATTATTTAGGACAACAAAATCTTTCTATCAACAAAAAACAAACTTTCAACAAACAAAAGAAACTAACTGTCGAACAAATTAATAAAACTTTTGCGTATTACCTGAAATAAAATCAAAAAATCATCATTTGTATGGTTCTTTCATGATTTCCCCATGAAAATCAAATCCGCGCCAATTTTTACTATTATATTCGTAGTCAACCCGTCAAAATACAGAAGTATATGGAGTGCAAAAGAAATCGGGCAAATCACCTTCTCGGAAGCACACCCATCTCTTTGATTCATAAAAAGAAAGCGGTCATTTCTTGTATTTTTTTGGTAGAATTTTAAATAGTCTAGATTGAGTCAAATAAATTCCCTGGTTTTTAAATTAAATTCCATTTTCCAAACTTTATATGTATGAGAAAGTGGTCGGGAATAACAAATAATAAAGTTTCTCAATCTTGCATCACGTCCAATTCAATTAAGCCACGTGATCATATTGCAGATAACTATGTCTATTCACAGAATTTTGGGGTAAAGTTTTGGATTTTTTTTATAATTAGTACATCGATAGTGTACGTGAAGAAAAAGTCATCCGCGAGGTTTAACGCCAAAATATTGGATAGATCGAACTCAAGAAGAATTAATCGGATTGAGACCTATCTTTTTTAGAAATACGCGGAAAAACTTTTACTTCAATTTCATGTAAACGATGAACCAAGTTAATTATTTGTTAAAAAGTTATGAACGCTTAAAATGAAGCATTACGATTTTCATCAAAAGAAGCACGTTTTATTTGAAAACTTCTAATTGCAATCGATTCCTTGAACAATTTACGCACACGTTACGCCAAGCCGTTACCCTGGAAATAACAAGTCGCGTCGCAAGCACAGCATGTCTACAAATACTCCGCGCTTCATTTGTATGCTCACTGCACATTCCCTAATCAAAATTAAAGATTTTTTAGGACGCATTCTTATGCGGAATGGTTCAAGGAACGGATTGCAATTCGAATTTTTCAAATGAAACGTGACCGTTTCGGTAAAAATCGCAACTATTCATTCTAAACGTTCATAACTTAAAAAAAAAATAATAACTTGGTTCATCATTCGCATGCGATTGAAATTAAAAGTTTTCCCGCGTATTTCTTAGAAAAATACGTTTCGATCGGATCAATAGTTCCCAAGTTACAGCGCTTATAAAAAAAAAATTGCCTGGTTTTTCAATATATCAGAACTGTGAATATAATTTTTTTTTCTGCCAAATATAGAATACATTTGTAGAAAACTAAAAAAGTAATAGACGTAGTAGGTACGTATTATACTTACTAATCCCTGTCCATACCAGTAGAATTCTCGAAACGTAATCAAAAAGAGTTACATTCATATTCCTAAACCTCTCGAGAAAATAGAACATTTTCTAGCTGACTGACCACATTATACAGAATCTTATTTCTGCCGTGAGGGAATAATTTTTCAATATCTGAAAAGCACGTTTACAACAGAAGATAACATGATCACGTCAAAAAATGTAGAGAGAAGGGGCAAGAAGTGTATGCGATGTGAAAAGCTGCTACTCCCTTGTGTGCAGTGATACTCAGTACAAGCGATTGGAATTCACCTTAGCCTCTCTTCTTTTGAAATCAAGCAAAAGATAAAAGAACTTTCTGCTGGTATTTAACTGAAACTTCTTAGAAATGTACCTCTCCAAAAAGTTCAAAGGTATTACTCGAAATATAGGGGTTGTTTGAAATGTTCTGCCACTCCTTGCGGCATTTGTCGGTGAGTTCTCCTTTTACCGAGTCTGAATTTTATTGTGTGAGCAATTTACTTGTCAGGCAAAGTGGCGCGCGGAAGAGTCTCTTCAAAAGTTTAGAGAATAAAATTTTCTGAAAGTCGGGAAATTGTTGTCTTTTTTGGAAATTTCTAAAGAGCTGTCCTGTTTTCGAATAAGACCCTCAACTCAAAAACGAGTGAAACTCATAAAATCTACGAAAACTGCCTGAAACTTCTTTCCCTTAGAACAATTATGCAAAGGGATATTTTCAAATTTTTTTGTTTTCAATACCTAGCTTTACGAGTATCTTTAGAAACAAAGAACACAATAAATATTCTTTAGGATTTAATGATTGGTCGAAAATTAGGTTCACCAAAACCAAAATAATATTTATTAACAATTATCCAGAATAATCAGAAACGAATAATAAATATGAATACCGAATGTATATAATTCATTTTGTAGCATTATCATATGTGAGTCATATTTCATTTATTGAATATTCACTCATTGAGATTCAACAATTATCTAGTGATACGCATGATTTGACAAGATATTCATCTCATTAAAAACGAAACAAGCAAGAGGATAATGCGTTCCAGAATTGAATCACATAATTTGTGAACAAATACCAGAACATTTACTATGTATGAAATATCTCATGGATAATGTGAATTATTTATAGTTATTTAAAAAAAAAAATTGTACTAAGTCTTTTCCAACCGGGAAAATGTAAATGAATGAAAAATTTCCTTCCACATCTTCTAATACTTATCGCAACAATTCAAATTTCGACAAAAAAAAAAAATTGTTTTGATTCATTAGGATGTTTTAAATTTCATAAATCTAGGAACCTTTTTCTAACCTATTACATTCTCATTATAGTGAGAAGGTATTGGTTTTATGTGAAAATCGACTCTCGCGGAATTTATGAAATCTTCACGTTTTGAGACCTCCAGATTCCGAAAAAGTAATTTTTACGCTGGTTTCGGTCTGTCTGCCTGTCTTTTGTCGTCGTCGCCGTCATCGTTATCGTCTGTATATTCCATAACTTTCGAAAAAATGATCATATTCGGTCGTGCTTTGGCACTCATTTTGAGGGACCGAAAAGACGAGTCGAGTTTGTTGACCAGCTATTTTGGATCAAAAATAAAAGAGGGGGAGCATTTTGAAATTTTTTTTTACTTTTTTCCAAGACTGAAAACTTGTGAGTACGTTTTCCTTTTGTAGGTAAGAAGTGAAACAATTTACCCTCATGATTTTTTTCATAAAAACAAAATTGTTAGAGTTGTAGAATTTTCAAAATTTGAAAATATAAACGAAAATGAGATTTTTTAGCTAAACAACGCAAGGTATGAAAAAAGTTGGGAGAAAAAAATGTTTCTTTTTGGGAGCAGTACAAGATCGATGGTACAACTTTTTGAATTTTCTCGGAAAATCGAAAATTACCATCTTGATCGCACAAACAGTCATGAAATAAAGTCAACATTTTTATTTTGTGAGCAGTCTTTGGGAGATAAGGAAAAAAGTGAAAGTACGGAAATTGTTCATCTAAAACATTTCCACAACTTTCTTCTCAATCATTTTTCGATAGGGCATATATTTTTTTCTGCAAGAATAGTCTAAAAATACAAAATTCCAGGTTGAGAACAAAATTGTTCTTTGAAAGAACATTTACAAGTTTTGTTTTATTTTTTTTCTCGTGAGATGCGTAGTTCCGGCATTATTCCAAAAAAACAACATTTCGAATAAAAGTCAAGTTTCTAGCAAAACTTAACGAGAAACAAAGAGAAGTATGAAAAGAAAAACGGTTCTCTTTTTATGAGATGCGTGATTTTTGTTTTAATTGTAATTTTATTAATATTAGAAATAGACTTACTGTTTTCTAAAACAAAACAAGGTACGAGGTATAAAAATAATATTGTATACATTTGATGCATTAAAGTTAAAGGTAACATAGAAAAGTTCGCGTTTCAGACAGAATTTTGATCGAGTGCGCAGCGCGCGACACACGATGAGAATGTATTCATTGAAGCCGAAGAAGGTTTAACAAAAGAGAATTCACAGTCATCAAATACAGCAGTCACATTCTACTTTTCAGTTTCAAAAGCTCTATACACAATTGTAGGAAAGTACAAAGACCGAGCGCGTAGCGTGAGGTAAATTTATTATCGAGCGCAAGATCCGGAAGACGCGCGCCCTATGCGCGCTCAAACTTGCAAGCGAAGCGATCTGCGCGCGGAAATATTTTGAAATCAAATAAACTGTCTGATCATTTTTCTAAACCTGGTGGAATTATTTGAGATGCTTCAAATCACATTTTGTTTTAGAAATGTTTTGCGATCCCTCGGAATCCTCTGGATATGCTATTTCTTCCTTTCTCAGATCACTATTTAGTCCATTTTTTATTCAAACGTTTCACTCATGTGTGGTGGCGTTCCTGGTTGGAATCTAGAATGAGGCAGATTTTTTCCCATTTTCCAAAAAATCTCTTGTCTGCATTAATTGTCATTTTTCAATTTTTCGAACTCTCAGTAGTAAATAGGGACGTAAGTTACTTTTTCAGATAAATTGGAGCAGAGCAGTGAGAGGGTATTAACTTCTTCGATTGGATTCAGATGTACACTCATTTTTGAATTCTCTTGAGTTCTCACGATAAATTTGTAACTTACCCTACACTCTCATCACGTGAGCTCGTATTTGTTTTTATCATCCGGGTTTTCCTCTTGATATATTTTGAATGCCTCTATATTTTCTGAAATCCTCTCATTCTATTTGTTTTTTTATACCCTTCAAAAATTTGTTTCAATTCACTCAAATTCTGTTAAATCGTTTAAAAATGTTGTTTACTCCAATTCTACTGAACTCAAAAAAATCGTCTGATTTTCGTAATTATGTTCAGTTCACTTGAATAATTTAAACTCAATCAAGAAGTCTGAATCCCTTCAAACATTGTTTGGAAGGTTTGTTTGGACTTCGGTTTGTATCAGTTGGCGTGAGGTCAGGGTGAGAAGATCGGTGAACAAGGCAGGGTAGAGGGATATGAGAGCGAGTTAAAGTCAGGATCGGGTAGATAGTATAGTAGCAAGAAAAGATGATGAGGGGTTTGGACGACAGAGGTGGTACAGTTGGAGGTAAGGAGAGTTGGGGGCTACAGTGGATAATAAAAAATGTTCAGGTCACAGCCGGAAGAAGACGAAACCAGAAATGGGGCGAGAGGGCCAACGGAAAGGCTTGGTTGAAAGAAAATTCGAAAAATGATGATAGAGCTAATGGAAATGCAGGAGAAGAGACAGAAGGAATGAGGAGATGAAATAAAGCAGACAATAAGACGGGAAAGGGCTGAGAAAAGGATGCTGGACCTAGAGCAAAAACAATAGGAGCAGGGGGAGCCCAAGGAAAAAGTGGAGGAGTTAGAAAGTAGGTTGAAAGATATGCAAGGTGCAACCCGGAAGTTCGAAAGGAAATAATTAGGTAATGGGGATGTAAATCGGAAAACATTGAAAAAAATTTGAAGAAGAATGGAAAAGGAAGACAGAGAGCAAAGGAGCGAAAATATAGTTATAAAAGGTATAAGATTAAAAGGAAAGGAAATGGAAGAAGGTCTACAAGAAGTGCTAGATAGGATAAATGCGAAGATGCTGGTAGAAGGAGTAAAGAGTATAGGGAGAGATGATGGAAGGAGGGACAAAATGGCACTGGTAAAGTTGAAGAATATAGGAGATAAGAGGGAAATAATGTTGAAAAAAGGAAGCTGTATGTCAGTTAACAGAGAATAAAAGATGATTGGACACTGAAACAAAGAAATATGCAGTATAAGTTGAGGAAAATAGTGGAAAAGAAGAAAAAGAATGGAGAGGAAACGTGGGTATAGTATGGGGAAATAGAAATACAAGATATATGGTGGGATTGGGATGAAGAGACAGAAAAGTTAGTAAAAAGTGCGGTGTCGCGGGGCTGGGAGTGAAAGGGAGGGAAAAGGAGGGAATAAGAAATAGCAGAAAGCAAAAGGAAAAAGGAAAGGAAGGAAGGGGTAAATGGGAAACATGTTATTGGAATGCAGCAGGATTGGAGAGAAAAGATAGAGAATTTATGAGGAGTTTGGAACAGGGGGAGTTCGTTATGATGATGGATAGGTGACTTATTGAAGAAGGATGAGGAAGAGTAAGGGGAAGGTTACCAAAAGGGTAAATGTATCAGATTCAAAATGCAAAGAGGAGAAATAGAAAAGTCAGAGCAACGGGAAGAATGGTGATGGGAATCAGGAAGAAATATCTAGTAGAGAAGGATAGGAAAGTGATGAAGGAAGAACTTGAAGTATTATTGGTAGAAGAGATAAAGATTAGAGAAGAGAGGTGGAAGATAGTGGGAGTGTATGTGAATGAATATATGCAGGAGAAACCAATGGCGATAAAAGAACTGATCGAGGAAAAGGCAGAGGAGATTAAGCTTGAATAAGAGGAGGTTTTAATGCAAGAACAGGAGATAGAGGTGAAAGGGAATGCGGAAAAGAGCGAAGAAGAAAATCAAAATGCAAGATACTCAATGGGGAAAGGGAGAAATTGCTAAAGTGCTTAGAGGAAATGGTAGGAGAATATATCGATTCTTATCACTTTCTATTAATACTGACGATAGAGCGTGGTGAGAGTACTAAACACACGGTATAAAAGGAAGTAAAGGTAGAAAGAACAGGAGAAAGAATTTGGCGATAGAAGGGAAAGAGCCATTAGAAAAGAAGCTAAAGGATGTAAAATGGGGGAAGGGAACGTAAACGAAAAGATTGAAACAATGATAGGAGAAATAAAAAAATGTTAGAGGGAACAAACAAGGAAGAAGTTAGTGGTCGAGGGAACGGGAATGAATGGGGTGAAGAATTTGAAGAGAAGAATAAGGGAGTGAGAAAGGAAATAAGAAGATGGAGGAAAGGGAAAAGTAGTGGAGATGGATAAAGAAGAAAAAAGGAAGAATATACTGAGATGTGGGATAAAAACAGACGAGGTAAATAGGAGGTTTGAAGAGGTGGCGGAGAAGGGTAGAACAGAAGAAGAGGTTGGGGAAATAGTAAATAAAGAGAGAAAAAAGAGGAAAAGGGTAAACCAGGATATTGAGATGGTCCAATGGAAAAAGTATTTCATGGATCTGCTAGGAGGGGTAGAGAGTAAAGTTAGGAACGGCGGAAGAAAGGGATGGGAAAGATGCATGGAGGAGGACATAACAAGAGGAGAAATAATAAATGTTTTTGGATTGATGAAAGAAGGAAAAGCCTTAGGACTGGATGAAATTCCATATGTAGTACGGAAATATTGGAGGAATGAACTAAAGGAATGTGCATAGATAATGTGCAATAGGGTATAGAGAGGAAATGGTTGGCCAGAGAAATTGAAAAAAGGGATAGTGGTACCGATATTTAAAAAAGGCAAAGGGGAGAAGGTTAAGGATTATAGGGGAGTGACGCTAAGGCAAACCTTGTACAAGTTACATGTAACGGAATTGGCGGAGAGATTAAAGAAAGAAGTTGAGGGAAGAGAGAGTTTCACCGAATCTGACGGGGTTTAATGAAGGAATGGAGGTGATGGAGAAAATACACGTTGTGAATTATATAATGGATCGGAGGATGAAAAAGGAGGAGGGAGTTTCAGAAATCTTTCGTGAGACAAAAAGTAGAGTACACGTAGCCGATCATGTAGGTGATAGTTTCTGGTTGGTGAAAGGATTCAGACAAGGGTGTCCTCTGAGCCCACTCTTATTCAATATCTTGATCTCCGACTTGGAAGAGAGAATGAGCAGAAAAAGATTGGGAGGTATTTAGATGGGAAAAGTAAGGATATATATACTGGCATACGCAGATGATATTGAAATGATGGCTGAGGATCAAAAGGGAATGGCGGTTCTCATTGCAGGTTTGGAGAAATATTTAGATGAGAAGAAAATGAAACTAAATTGAGGGAATACAAAGATGATAAGGTTCAGAAAAGGAGGGGAAAGAAAAAATGTATGGACTGGGTGATGGAAGGGAGTAAAGATAGAAGAAGTAGAAGAGTTAAGTATTTAGGATATACCTTACGAGCAAATGGAGATCTTAAGGCACAATACAGAGAAAGAATTAAAAATGCCGCAGGGGTTATGAAGCAGGTGCGGGGTAAAGGGGATGAAAGGCAAGGGAGAAGAAGGTTTGAGTTTACGAAATGTGAAGAAAAATGGAGGGAGTTCCTTACAGATAGACAAATAGGAAAGGAAATTGGATAATAAATGGAGTTCTAACAAAGTATTGGGAAAAGGGGTGGGGAGAAAAGAGATGGTCAAGGATAGCAAGATTGAGATTGGGAAACGAGGTCAGGGAAGCGATGTATTGGAAAGAAAAGGAGAAAAGGAAGTGCAGAATATGTAAATAGGAAGAAGAAACATGGGAACATGTGTAGGAAGGACGTATGACAGGTATGGCAGATAAAGGGAACTGAAAAGAGAACGTGATAATGATCCTGGGGGAGGAATGATAGGGGAAGTGGTAGAGGAGGGAATCGGAGGGAGCTAGATGAGCAAATGAGATACAATAAAAGAATGACTGTGTAGAGGAAGATTAGATACAAGATATACAAAAGTTTTTATGTTGAGGTGAATTTAAGGTAGTTAAATTTGAGGTGAAAGAAAAGCGAAAGAAAAAGAGAACGGAAGTCACACGAGGAAATAAGGTAGATAAAATTGTACAGTAAGAATAAGAAGATGTTAGTAGAATAAAAGGAGGCTGCGCTCTTCCATTTTCGCTTGTACGCTCTTATCGCTAGAAACGCTTAAGCACTCGATCACTCGTAGTTCACTCGCTCGCTCGCTCGTCGTCTTTCAGTCACCCCGTCACGTTGCGTTATGCATTAAAATGAGGATTTCATATACATATATGTATAGCTTATTATGAAACCACAAATAATTAAAGTGAAGATGTGTTAGAATGGAAAACTGGATAAGTCTCCTCAAAGAGCTTCCCTAGCTTTAATGTGGGAAATTCATTTAAATGGTATTAATGTTTAACTACACTCACCGCTTGGAAGGAGGCCAGTATCGGGGGTCCTGGTTCTCAGGCGAGAGCAACTATAAATCCAGTTCGAACCAGATTTAAAGCGACGACTGACTAGGCGAAGGCAAACACTCAGGACCGTATGTATATTCTCGTGAATACGTGCGTCGTAAGTCTCCAAGTATACAACTTCTATACTACGCATTACGGTACTGCCTTTTCAAGACTGATGGGCTGTCATGCTGCGTCGTGCGAGGCTCGAGAGGAGGGACAGAATCACTCAAGCATGAACAGCCGAGAAACCGGCGCTCTGCCGATAGGCGCCCATTCAAGCGGTGAGTGTAATTAGAAAAGTAGCTGCATGGAGAGACTCTAAAACTGTTTGCTCGGTTCTTGGACCATTACTTTATGGAAGCTTGTAACTTGACGACTGTATTCATCAACTTATTAACGTTGACTGAATCTGATGCAAACACTTTAATTTGTTTCTCTCCAAATGTCTTCCATATTGCAAAAGCCGCAAAAGGTCATAATAAAGATGAAAAAATATATTCAAAAATTTTTAAACGCATGATTTAATCCCAACTGATATAAGGAAATTGATGGAGTTTTTGAAGGAAAATAATCCACCCGATGGGAATCTCGTTTTTCACATTTGGAAACTAAAGAGAAATTACATATATCTTCACCAGATGTCAGACTAAATAAGAATGGGAATGTTGTACAATAGACAGGGAGAACATTTAGTAAAACTCAACCCATGTTTCACATCCCTTGTTCATTAATTACGATATGGAGCTGAAAAGTAATGTTTTGAACTTCTTTTCTATCCTCTAAACGAAGAGTACACTGCATAAATCGATGATGAGCAAATGCATTAAAACTTCAGTAATTGAGCGATTAATTTATACGCATGGAAATTCATTAAATTATACTCCAAGGCACTTTATAGCTCGGAGATTTATGGGAATGCTTCTGTTACATTTTGTAATTATATATCACAATTTTCCGGGTATCCTATCCTTGATGGGAAACATAGGATTGATAAATTATACTGCAGTAAATTCCACGGAAGATTTCACCTCGCATTTGGACCGAGAAGATATTTCAATTTAATTTGCTAAAACAAGAAACAAAAAATTTTCACTCGCACTGTACAATTGCCTAGAACTAAATACGTAAAGTTATATTCTGCCTTAATTATGGTAACTAAATGAGGACTCTAAACATACAAGCGCTCGCTGATAAAATCTTGTTATAATGTACGTTGCAGCCAAATATCTGTATCATAATACCAATATACTTTAGCTCCAAATTGCAGTGTTATTCAATGAATAGTTCACTCAAAATTCAATTTATATACTCCTCATCGTGATCTTCCAATTGTTTTCAAACTTTGAACTTGTTTTTTATCATTCTTGCATCTTCTAACAAAATATTGATATGGATTACTGCCAAATTGAAATTTTTTCGAAACGATTAATTCTCAAATCACAGAATAAATTTTGGGAAACTTCATTTAGTTTGAGCTAATTGCATTGAAATTCATTCATAGACATTCCAAATAATCTAGAAACTATTAAGTATCCGGGATAAGTTTTTCTTAATTAGCTTTTCCAAGTGAATGAACAAGAGGATTAGAGAAGTGCTTTTGCCGATATTCTCGTTACGAAAGCTAATATTTAGAAAACCGGATTTCGGGATGAATATAATTCTGTGGGAAAATGAAAATCAGTACTTCATTTTTGTCCAATACTCTTCTGGGAGCATGTGCATTTCGAGACAAAGAAGCTTCAGAAAAACAGGTGAAGTGGGATAGAAATTAAAACGAATTTCTAGATATCAAATGTCGAATAACTGTCTGAAGTCAACAAGATCAAGAGACCTCCAGATTTCAGAGTATTCAATCATTCGTTCTTTTTTGGAAGTAAATGGTGAGATTCTTAAGAAATAAAGTTTGAAGACCGAAAATGGCTGGTTAAGGAACTCGTCCTTTCTTTCGCGGCCTTAAAAGATTGTGCCAAAGCACCATCCAATATGATCATTTTCCAAAACTTATCGGGTTCACATTTTATTTTTCATTATTTTTTGTGCGATCAAAAATGGAACTTTCGATTTTTTGAGAAAATTCGAAAAGTTGTATAAACGATCTGTACGGTTCCCAAGAAGGAACTTTTTTGCCTTTTAATTTTTTTTCAATCTTGCGTTATTTGGCTGAAACTTCTCATTTTCGTTTGAATTTTTGAATTTTGAAAATGCCACGACTCTGGCCATTTTGTTTTTATAAAAAAAATCATTAGTATAAATTGTTTCATTTTTTACCGACTGCAAAGAACCGTGCTTACGTTTTTCGATTCTTGGAAAAAAAATCCAAAAAAATTTTCAAAACTCTTCCCTCTCCGATTTTTCATCCAAAATAGCTGGCAAACGGACTTGTTCTTTCTTTTCAGGTTTTGAAAAATTGTGCTAAAGCACGATCGAATATGATTATTCGTTCGAAAGTTATCGAGTTCACATATTACTTTTCATTATTTTTTGTGCGATCAAAATGGAAATTTCCGATTTTTTGAGAAAATTCAAAAAGTTGTATTCACGATCTTGTAGGGCTTCCGAAAAGAAACATTTTTTCTCTTTGACTTTCTTTTCAATCTTGCGTTATTTGGCTAAAAATTCACATTTTCTGTTTAGATTCTTCAATTTTGAAAATGCAAAGACTCTGACAATTTTGTTTCTATTAAAAAAAATCATGAGGATAAATTACTTCACTTTTTACCTACTACGAGAAACCGCACCTAAAATTTTTGATTTTCGGAAAAAAAAGTTTTAAAAAATATTTTAAATACTCTCCCTCTTTCCTTTTTTTTTTATGCAAATAGCTGGTTAACGAACTCGATTTGTCTTTTTGGTCCCTTAAAATGTGTGCCAAAGCACGATTGAATATGATCATTCTTTCGAAAGTTATCGAGTTCATAGTTTATTTTCCATTATATTTTGTGGGTTCAAAATTGAAATTTTTGATTTTTTGAGAAAATTCAGAAAGTTGTATTCACCATTTTGTAGGGCTCCCGAAAAGAAACATTTTTTCTTTTTGACTTTCTTTTCAATCTTGCGTTATTTGGCTGAAAATTATCATCTTCTTTTATATTTTTGAATTTTGAATATGCCACAACTCTGACAATTCTGTTTTTATCAAAAAAAAATTATTGGGATCAATTGTTTCACTTTTTATCTTCTATAAGACACCGTACTTACAATTTTTGAGTCTTGGAGAAAAAAGTTCAAAAAAATGCTCAAAATGTTCCCCCTCTTTCATTTTTTATCCAAAATAGCTGGGTAACAAACTCGGCCTGTCTTTTTGGTTCCTTAAAAATGTGTAGTAAATGACAATTCAATCCGATCATTCTTTCGAAAGTTATCGAGCACACAGATCACAGACTACAGACTACAGACAGACAGACACCTTCGTAAAACCCATTTTTTCTGACTCAGGGGGTCTCAAAACGTGGAGATTTC
>WSXT02212904.1:0-17586 GCA_011762715.2 Neuroterus valhalla | reverse complement strand
CTAGTAGACTGCGCCCCCTACGAGCGTCTAACCCCAAAGCGGTATATTATTGTTGATACCTATGAAAAAATGATTAAAAATTATTACAAATAATACAAAATAATTCCAATTGTTGAACAAATCGGGAAGAAGCCTCTTTCTGAAAATTACTTCATTTTTGGATGCAGGGTGGCGATTCGGCGGACGATGTCAAATTCCCGGTCATTTCCTGATTCTTCAAGGTCAAGTTTTTCAACTTTACCGGTCAACTAGAAGTAGCATATTTATATTTGTCGCCAAACGCAAACATTGATTTTTATTCATGCCAATCATTCTAAAAATTCTTTAACACAATAGATCAAATATTGCAAAATAAATCAATTTTGGCAAAAGACTCAGATTCTCAACAAAAAATATCGTTTTTTTAACGAAAATTGAAACAGTCAAATTCACAATTGAGGGAAATCAATTCACGATAACAAAAAAAAACGGATTAACAACTATTAGTTCATTTTTCAATCAAGAAAATGAATATTCAAATAAAAAGATAAATATTTAACTGGAACACTTCAATTTTTAACCATGAAGGTGAATTATCAAACAAGAAGTTTGATTTCCAAATAGAAAAGATCTTTTACTAAGAAAAAACATACTGGTTCAACAAAACAGTCGAATTTCGAACTCAAAAAATAAATACTTTCAACGAAAAATAGAACAGTAACATTTTTAGCTAAAAAAAAATCATTTCAAACCAAGTAGAAGAGTTTTATACTTCAAGGAGTTGAGTTTTCAACAGATAAATCAACTTTTGATGAGAAAGATAAATTGTCAACGAAAATTTGAATACTCGAATTTTAAAATGGAAAACATGGATGTTTAACTGAACAAATGAACAACTGAAGCATTTGAGTTTTAAACAAATAAATTGACTTTTACTGAAAAAGATAAATTATCAACAAAAAATTGGAATACTCAAAATTTCAAAATGAAAAAAATGGATGTTCAACTCAACAAATGAACAACTGAAGGATTTGAGTTTTAACAAGCTAAATTAACTTTCACTGAAAAAGTTGAATTGTCAACAGAAAATATGAATACTCAAATTTAAAAATGAAAAACATGGATGTTTAACTAAACAAATGGACAACTGAAGGATTTGAGTTTTAAACAAATAAATTGACTTTTACTGAAAAAGATAAATTATCAACAAAAAATTGGAATACTCAAAATTTCAAAATGAAAAAAATGGATGTTCAACTCAACAAATGAACAACTGAAGGATTTGAGTTTTAACAAGCTAAATTAACTTTCACTGAAAAAGTTGAATTGTCAACAGAAAATATGAATACTCAAATTTAAAAATGAAAAACATGGATGTTTAACTAAACAAATGGACAACTGAAGGATTTGAGTTTTAAACAGCTAAATTAACTTTCACTGAAAAAGTAAAATTGTCAACAGAAAATTTGAATATTCAAATTTTGAAATGAAAAACATGGATGTTTAACCAAATAAATGAACAACTGAAGGATTTGAGTTTTGAACAGATAAATTAACTTTTACTGAAAAAGTTGAGTAGTCAACAGAAAATTTGGATACTCAAATTGTAAAATGAAAAAGATGGATGCTTAACTATGCAAATGAATTTTTAACTGAAACGATGGAAATTTCAAAAGGAATAAGTTAAATTTTCAGTTAAAAAAATTACTTATAACAAAAAAAACAACTCAATTTCAACAAAAAAACGAACTTTCAACGAACAAAGAAAACTAACTGTCGAACAAATTACAACATTTTTACACAAAATGATGAGGAATCAAATGAAATTGTAAATATTTAACTGAAGTAGTTGAATTTTAAACCAGAAAGACTAATTTTTAACTGAAAGGATGATCATTTAACTGGAATAGTTCAATTTCTGACAAAAAAATAATTTTTAACCAAAAAATAAAATTTTTCAACAAAATGGTTTTAACTTGAACTATAAAAATATAAATTTTCAAACAAAAATGGAATAGTGACATTTTTGGCTAAAAAAATTAATTATAAACCAAGCATAAGAGTTTTTAACTAGATTAATATTCCACCGCCATTTCAACAAAATATGTAGAGTGTAGAGTTTCAACGAAATAATTGAATTTTCAATTAAAAAAGATAAATTTTCATCAAATTGTCGAATTTTGAATTAGAAAATATCAATTTTCCACTAAAAGTGAAACAATTAAATTTTCAGTGGAAGAAATTGGTTTTCAACCAAACTAATTAATGTTCAGGTATAATGATGAATCTTCAAATGAATATATGTATTTTAAGCAAAAAGATGAATTTTTGACCATAAAGATTAATTTCCTACAAAAAAGGAAAATTTTCCACGAAGTACATACATTCTCAAAGAAATAGTTTAATTTTCGGAATGAAAATCAATATTCAACGAAATACTTTAATTTTCACCAAAAAAATATGAATTCATTTTTAACAAAGTAGTGACAATTTCAACCAGAGATGAATTTTGAATCAAAATGATGAAACTTTAACATAAAAATTTAACTCTCAAAAAACAAGTTTAAATTTTAAACAAGTGGCTGATTTTTTAATTAGAAAAGGATGAATTTTCAATGAACAATTCAAACAAGTTTTCTATCATAATTCAGAAATATTCCTTCTTCGGAATACTACTTCTTCTCTGAAGACTACTCAAAGCACTTTTTTTTATTTTAAATTTAGAAGAGGGAAAATTGTGACGAATTTTGAATGGAAGGAACGATTTTGTTTAAATCCTCTCTTCTAAATCTGAATCATATTTAATTAATTTGAATAGTTCCCGTTCCATGTAAAAAATTCCCTGCTTTAAGTGAAATATTTTATTTCCTCACTGTAACCCCCAGCCCTAAAATAAAAACTATAATTATTTTCTGCAATTCCCTGTCTCAAGTCATATAAATGAGGAAAAGCAGATAAAACGTGATAAATAAATTTTTTTGAAAAAATTCAGATAACAATTCTTTCTGTATGTTTGAGCTACCAACAATTCGATTATCAAATTTAAGTCAGCAAAAAAAATCTCACAAAGCAACGAATTCGCAAAACGTTTCTCTCACAATGGAAAAAAATTCTTCCTCTCATGAAGTACAGATGTATTTCAATATTTTGAGAATCAGATTAAAGGAACGTTACATTCTTTGAATCCAATGGTAATATATCTTTTTGATTCATAAGAAGAAAGCGGTCATTTCACGTATTTTTTCGGTAGAATTTTGAATACTCTGTGTTATAAATATAAGAGTATAGATAAATATGATGTATTTATATATTATAAATAAATATTAAGAGTGAGCTCCGAGTGTTTGGGAGGAAAAAGAAACTTGAGATCAATCCAGAAATGACATGATACTTGTTCAGGTAATACGAATGAAATACTGGCCCCACAGGACCCCTTCGACCTGGGGGCCGATCAATCTCTGTAGCAATCATCCTAGGAATGGAGGAGAATTCTGCAAAGCCATCGTACGTCATGGCTCACGCATAAACAAACAAAGTGACTAATAAGCCCATATGAAAATCCATACTCTTCTCTATATTTGTGGATGTATGTGTGTGTGTGTGTGTGTGTGTGTGTCGTAATTCTTTCCAAATTATTATTTATCTGCTTTAACTCTTAATTGCCATACCACAGATCATCTCTCCTTCGACCTTATCGTCGGAGGAAAGTAATAATCGGACGACATACTTTTCTATCGAGATAGATGGCTCCGATATGCACAACTGGAATATTAACTCTGGATGCTAGCATTTACTCTGACAACTAATAAAATTGCGTGGCATGTAGCTCTTAGTTCAATAGAATTTGAATAGGGCACTTTTCCAAAAATTGACAGATACTTTTTAAAATTGAAAAATTTCCGATGTTGGTGAATTATAAATCCGAAGGCTTTAAACTTAATTGTTGAGAATTGTATATTTCCCTGGAAGCTTAGAAATTAATATTTTTATAGTATCTTCATTAAATGTGAATGGTAATAAACTGGAGTATTATCAAACTAATTTATTTTAATAAGAAATATTCAGAAGATCAAAATAATTACAATTTTTACATTCTCATTCTGAATGAGAAGGTATTGGTTTTATGTGAAAATTGAATTTCGCGGATTTGATGAATCTCCACGTTTTGAGACCCTCTGAATCGGAAAAAATGGTTTTTACGAAAGTGTCTGTCTGTCTGTAGTCTGTAGTCTATAATCTGTGTACACGATAACTTTCGAAAAGATGATCGGATTGGATTGCCCTTTATCACACATTTTGAGGGACCAAAAAGACAGGCCAAGTTTGTTAACCAACTATTTTGGATGAAAAATCATTGAGGGGGAGCATTTTGAACATTTTTTTGGATTTTTTTCCAAGACTCAAAAATTGTAAGTACAATTTCTCGTAGCACTTACAAATTGAAACAATTTATCCTAATCATTTTTTTCGTTGAAAACAAAATTGTCAGAGTTACAGTATTTTCAAAAATATGAAAGAAAATGATAATTTTTAGCCACATGACGCAAGATTGAAAAGAAAGAGAGAAGAAAATGTTCCTTCTTGGGAGTCCTACAAGATCCTGAATACAACTTTTTGAATTTTCTCAAAAAATCGAAAATTCTCATTCTGATCGCACAAAAAAGAATAAAAAATAATCTGTGAACTCGATTACTCTCGAAAGAATGAACATATTCGATCGTGCTTTGGCACCCATTTGTAGGGACCAAAAAGACAAGTCAAGTTTGTTAACCAGCTATTTTGGATGAAAAATCAAAGAGGGGGAGCATTTTGAAAATTTTTTTGGCCTTTATTCCCAAGACTCAGAAATTGTAAGAACGGTTTCTAGTAAAAGGTAAAAAGTGAAACAATTCATCTTCATGATTTTTTTTCTAAACAAAATTATCAGATTTGTGTCATTTTCAAAATTCGAAAATATAAATGAAAATGAGAATTTTTAGCCAAACAAGGCAAAATATAAAAAAAGTTGAAGAAAAAAAATGTTTTTTTTTTTGGGAGCCCTCCAAGATGATCTTTAAAACTTTTCGAGTTTTCTCAAAAAATTGAAAATTCAAATTTTGGGCGCACAAAAAATAATAAAAAATAATATGTGAACTCAGTAACTTTCGAAAGAATGATCATATTTGATCGTGCTTTGTTACCCATTTTCAGGGACTAAACAGACAAGTCAGGTTCGTTAAGCAGCTATTTTGGATAAAGAATAAAAGAGGGGGAGTATTTGGGAAAGTTTTTTGGACTTTTTTTTCTAAGACTCAAGAACTGTAAGTTTCGGTTCTTTGTAGTAGGTAGAATTCACTTTTTGATAGGAATAGTAGTTTTTGCTTTCATTTTTAAAAAACCATATAAAAAATGAAAAATTGAACTTTTGGACAATTGACACAAGCTCAGGAAAAATCAAATAGACACAAGTTCTTTACCAGAAAAATATCTTTAAACGTGTTATCAACTTCTTTAACAGGATATGTAGTTTTCATTTCAATCAGGAAAAATAACTATAAAAATGAAATAATAATATTTTTCAAAAAATGACTAAGGCTAACACAGAAGATTGATAGAGAAAAGTTGTTCACCTGAAAAATATCTGTGAATTTCTGATAATTTTCCCATTGGATGCGTAGTTTTTGTTTCAATCTTAAAAAATAAAATTAAGAATTAAAAAATTGAATTTCTAGAAAAACTAAACAACATGTGAAGAAAATTAGGCAACAAAACTTCTCTACCGGTTTGGACAAACTTTGTTCGAGTGCGCAGCACGAGACACGCGATGAGAATGTATTCGTTAAAGCCGGAGAAGCTTCAACAAAAGAGGATTCATACTCATCAAATTAAAGTAGCCAAATTTCGCTTTTGAGTCTCACAAGCTTTTTAAACAACTGTAGGTAGGTTCAAAGGCCGAGCGCATAGCGCGAGGTAAATTCATAACCGAGCGTGGAGCGCGAGGTGAGATTACTATCAAGCGCGAAGCGCAAGATCCGAAAGACGCGCTCAAACTTGCGAGCCGCGCTAGAAGCGCGCAACGAGAATGTGCCCAGCGAAGCGGGCAGATTTTTTGTAATAAGAAATGTCCTAAGGACCAAAATAATTACAATTTTTTAAATATTGATTTTCCAATTAGATACTTTTTGTTGTTATTTCAGAATATTTCTATGCCCCCTTCCCTTATGTACTTGTAAGTTGTAGAAGACTGTACGCAACATCCTTCTTAGACGTAATTTGATCAACAGATGTAGTCTGATATACCATTTCAATTATGAAATAAAGCGATTATCATTAGCATTGCATTAAAACTGACCACTTGCGCTTGATATCTATTTACAGAAAACTGGAATCTATCTATAAAAAGGCGTTAATAATGAGCACGACATTCTCACGAGAAAAGAAAGGCAAGGAACAAAGTACTCGTAATGCAAAGTGATTAGAGTTTGCGTCTCTTTTCATATAACAAGCCATGTATATGGTTGGTCAGCAATATGTAAAATGGAAATTATATACATTTCTCCATCGGAGAGACATTATCGTACTTTGTGGAAATATAAGGAATAACTAGCGGAATCTGATCTGGGGCAAAGCAAGCTTTAATAAAGAAGAGAATTATCGTTATTCAAGCCAATCAGGTCCAGGGTTGAGGATTAACTTCCTTTTTAAGAATAATATTGGTTGGAAAAATTCCTCCCTTCAGCGCATCTTAATATAAATGTGCATAACTCATACTATTTTTCAACTCTTATACTTTACTTTTTGCTATAATAAAGTATGCAGTTTGTATATAGTTGAGGTATTAAAATGATTTTATCTTTCTTTAATCTTCATACAATACTTTCAGAGAGAGGTTTTAACTTTCAAGATCCATATTTTTCCATGCTCTCCATGCAGATGGGGTTTAATCTTAAGCATCTGATGAAAGGTTTTGCTTAGTCATGTCTGCGTTGAGCTCCTTAGTCCTTTTTATGCATAATTCCCATGAGAATAATGCATTGTGTGCCACAAATAATCTTCTTTCGTCGATAAATTTTCTGTCAATGACGTTTTGTCAATCTTGAACGCAATGATTTTACACTGGATTTTATTTCACTCGAGTGAAGCGATGCCATTGACTAGAATATTCTCATTCGAGATACAATGGTATTCAATCAGCGAAAGTATCACTAATTATAAAGATAGTACTGGCATTCATGCAGCTAATGGCATTTATTCTCACGGGTTGTGATAAAATATTGCCATTTACACTCCGTCTTTTCAGTGTGATATAGTCGTTTGTAATTGAATTTCTTTCATCTTGTAAAAATTAAAGTTACAAGATAACGGTAATGTTAAGAGATAGAGGCATCAGGGGATTTACATGGAAGCTTATTATTTTCGTTTTTGGTCAAAGCAATTTTAGAGTATTCAGATTTCTTCTTCTGCAGTCTATTATCAAAGACTATTAATATCAGTCAAAATTGCTCACCCGAAGCGACCTGAAGCAACACTTCGGTTCGTAATAAAGGATCGTGATCCAATTAGAGACAATTTGTGATTGATCAATTAATCATTAGGCAAGAGAGGATTTTCTCATTTTCTGTTCTTGATTGCCAATAAATCGGTTACCATAGTCATTTTCACAAATTGCAAGAGACGCAAAATTAGAAAGGATGATACGAGGCCTATGAACAATTATATTCTTAGAATTTTATTGTATTTGAGGTCATAAAAAACTAGAATTTATGAAGTCTTGCTGATAATTAAGAAAAATTAGAATTTTCAGAAAGAGAATGGCTTTTCAAAATTAATAGATCGAAATGCATGAATCAGCAAATTTCCACATGTTGAAATTTAGGATATTGCAAATTTTCAACTTTTAGGTTTTCATCGGCATCGAAAGTTTTGAAAAGGAAATCAAATTAAGAAGCCGTGGAATTTGAAGTTGCTAATCCATTTTTTCCATTAATCTGAAAATTTCAGCGTTTCAAATCGTAATTCAAGTGATCTACATTGAGAGTATGAAGTTTAAACATTTTTAGATCTTTTTATTTTTATATTTAAAATTGTACAAATTAGATCATTCACAAGAAAAATGAATAAATTTCAGAAATTTCTTGTTTTGAAAAAAAATTTGTTATTCAAAAGCATGCAAAATTGAGAACTTGGGACTCTTTCGTCCGTCCTTTTTCCACTCTTTTAATTCTTTATGAAACATGACACATTTTTCATGATAACCAACTAAGGAAATCTTTTTCAATTGAAACTAAGGAAATATGAAGTTTATTCTTCTGGTTACAAATTTTGAAAAAAATACGAATTGCACAACAAATTCGCGGTTCATTTCTAATTTTATAATTTTTATTTTGGCCTGCATGAAGAGCTTGAATCAGTTTTCAATTAGGAAACTGAACCGAAAAAATTGAAGGCATGTATTAACTATTTACGTAACCATTCTTTTAGAACAAATTTACTCATAAAATATAAGGTCTAATGGATTTTCTATACCAGACAGACGCCTTTCTTCCTTTAGGTCTGTCTGGCATGGAAAATTTATTCAGGCTATTAGTTTATGAGTAAGTTTGTGTGACGAAGTTTGTTACGTGACGGTCTGGTACATGCCTTTGAGCAATTTCCATTTTGTTTCGTTTCTTTCAGATGCGAAACCACAACATACTTTACTCAACGTTCAAATAAGTTAAATCATATTGTTGACTGACATTCATATAAGTTTATACAAATTGTCATTTATTCATTCAAGAGTTAACAAATTGAGAAAAAGTTAAATCAATTATTTTAGGACATTTTTCACTAAATAAGAATATTATTTCATAGACTTCCTAATGTGAGAGAATCCATAGAGAATAAAAATTAGAAGCCCATGGAAATTGTAAGTTATCTATATTTGAAACTGTTCAAAAGTGAAGGCTTTTCATTTTAATAGACGTAGAAATTTACAAACATTTTAACTCGCAGACTCGCAATCTCGGATGATTTTTATTTCGTCTTGAACGATTGCCAAAAATAAAAGGATTCTACTATCAAAACAGTCAATTACAGTTATTAACAGAATTTTTTTTTGGTAATATGCCTGATTGTCGACTTTGGAAACAATCTGCATCACAGTGTTTCATTTTCAAAATGAAAATAGAGCTTATAATGTTATTTTTTCTTCCGATTTTTTAGAATTTGAGGCCTCTTTCAATATTTGATGCAGAAACATTGAGAATTGTGGTTTGAGATTAGTTTTTCTTCATTTTCCTCCCTACAAGATAATAATCTCTGGAGATAAATGAAACATATAAACTGCAATATTTGATGTTTCAGTATCAAGAATATCAAAAAGGGGCTCTAATACTGAAAAAAGTCTGGAAAAAATTAATAAGTTATAATTAGAATTAGAATTGAAATTATTTTCAAAGATTCCCATTCCATGGCAAAAAATTCTCTGTTCCGCGAAAATTATAATTCTTTACGGAAATTTTGTGTTCGAAAGTAAAGATTGTATTGCTGTACGGAAATTCCTGTTACATAAAGTCTGAAATAAAATTATTCTGGGAAATGCGCAGTTACAAAGTAAAACTTATAATTTTTGATAAAAATTTCTCGTTCCAAGTTACATTATTGATTAGTTCAACAAATTTCCTGTTTCAAGACAGAATTGAATTTACAAATTCTGATTTCTTATAAGGAATTTTCCGAAATATAGCGAGTAAAAAATTAAGAACATTGTTTTTGTAAATAAGGATTAGAATCATTTCCTAGAACTCCGTCCCATGTTACAAATTCTTTGTTTCAATGTCCTGAAGTCTCAGTTATAATTATTTGAAAAAATGCCTTGCTTCAAAGTGAAAAGGAGGATTCCCTACGGGAATTCTTTTTTCAAAGCCTCAATTATAATTCTCCACGAAAGTTCGCTTATCTAAAGTAAAAATTATACTCCTTGATAGAAATACGCCGCCCCAAGTCATAATTATATTAATTTCTTGAAATTTCCTGTTCGAAGAGAGAATTGAATTTATTAACATTTTCTATAATAGTTGGGAAATACACTGATAGCACTTCCCTTTTTCTGAAGTTTGAAGAGCGAAATTTTAGATTCTGTCGAAGTTTATATTTGTCAAATAGAAAAATTGTTGCAATCTCAACGAATTATGATTCTTCAAAAGGAATTTTTGAATTAGGGCGAGTTCAGTTCAGAATTGAAATTATTTTATAAAATCTCCGTTCCCTGTCATGAATTATCTGTTTCACGTTTAGGAATAATTCTTTACGGAAATTGCATGCCCTTAAGCCTAAATCACAATTCTTCACGAAAATACCCTGCTCCAACGTGAAATTTAAAATTCCCTATAAAAAATTCTTGTCACGAAAATTTCCTGGTCCAAGTGACAATTACACTTACTTTATAAAATTCGCTGCTCAAAGTCAAAATGATAGTTCTTTACGGGCATTTTTTAAATTTTATTTATTTTTCTCGTGCCCAAGCTCAGAGTTATAAAATTCCTTCTTTAGGAGAGCGTAATTTCAAATCGTGACAAATTCTGCCATGGAA
The DNA here is from genome assembly GCA_011762715.2 of Neuroterus valhalla. Taxonomy (NCBI): domain Eukaryota; kingdom Metazoa; phylum Arthropoda; class Insecta; order Hymenoptera; family Cynipidae; genus Neuroterus; species Neuroterus valhalla. Next base: position 7,055 of record WSXT02212904.1, on the reverse strand, counting down.
GAGGGATTATTTATCTTCAAATTCCATTCTTTCGAATGGGGATAAAATGTTGTGCTCGCAATATCTGTCATATTTCCCAAATTCCCTGTTCCAAGTGAAATTATTATTCTCTACGGAATCTCGCTGACCTAGAGTGAAAATTGTTATTCTTTGCGGGAATCCCGAGTTCAATGAATTATAAATCCTTTGCAAAAACTTCTGTCTCGTCAAAATTAAAATTCTTTACTGAAATCCCCTAACCCAAATTAGAAATTTATTTGTTTTAGAAAATGCCTTGTTCCAACTGAGAATGGTAGTGCTAAAATACATGAAACCACCATGAAATATAAAAACAAATAGAGTCGAAAAACGTTTTGAAAATCAGAATTTATTCTTAATGGATAGAAACTTATTTTTACATTCCTTTTCCTCGACGATTGAGTAACAAAATGCGTACCATTTTCAAGAGATTTAATTTGTGAGTCAGGCCACGTCAACTGAGCCCTTGAAATTTTGGTGACTTTTTAAAAAGTGCCAACAATTGGAAAAATCTGTAAATAATAGCATTACAAAAAAACACTTTAAACCGGTTTTTTAAAAAACCGCACCGTTTTCATTATTTACAATAATAATAATTTTTGCAACTTTTAATAGAAAAATTATTAACTTATGACTCGTTTGCAAAAATCGAATTGAATTTTCCATGGCAGTTGTGAAGCATTTTCTCTTTCTAATAAGAATTTTTCCTAAATTATATTTGCAGAATTATCATTTTTTCATGAACAATTATTTAAACAAATTCGATAATCATATTCTGAAAGTATTGAAAAAAGTGTTTGTCGCGGGCACCGCGTAATAATTGTCGCTTCAAACAATTATTACGCGGCGCCCGCGGCACACACTTTTTTTTAATACTGTCAGAGTGAGAATTACCAATTTTTTTTTTTTTTTTTTGAGAACGGGTTAAAGTGTTTAAACTACATTGTAATAAATTTTCACTGCGATCGGAGGCCTAGAATTTATAAATAGTCGAATTTGTTTAAATGATTGTTCATAGAAAAATGATAATTTTGCAAACATAATTTAGGGAAAAGTTCTTATTAGAAAGAGAACATGCTTCACAATTGGCACAGAAAATTTCATTTGATTATTGCAAGCGAGTCATAAGTTATTAATTTTTCTATTAAAAGTTGCAAAAATAATTATTATTAAAAATAATGAAAACGGTGTGGTTATTCGAAAAACGGTTTAAAGTGTTTTCTTCTTATTACAGATTACAGATTTTTCGAATTGCTGTCACTTTTTAAAAAATCACCAAAATTACATGGGCAAAGTTGACATGGCCTCACTCTTGTGTTAAAACATAGTTCGAAATTTATCAAACATCAAAACAGAGAGAGAAAGAACGATCATTCAAAACAATCAGAATAACACAAACATAAAGCGATGTCAAAATGGAAAAGTTCCAATAATTTTTTTCTTCGCGTCAAAAGTAAAGTACATAATTCTTCGAAAATAATTCCAAGTCTCAAAAGATTGTCTAGAGACTTCAATTACATAATACCTATACATCTTTCAAAATTCGTCAGAAAGACGTTCAGTTGTTGGGAAAGATAAACAGATTTTGCTTGTCATTTTTTGTTTGTCCTTCTTAACCACTGAATGTCTTTTTGACAAATTTCCAAAGCTGTATTTATCATGTGATTGAGTCCCTATACGATTTTTGGAGACTTCAATATTTCTGTTTAAATTGTGAAAATGGTACGCATTGTTACCGAGACGTCGAGGAAAAGGAATGTGAAAAGCAGCTTCTGTTTATTAAAAATAAATTCAGAGTGTAAAAACTTTGGCTCTATTTGCTTTTAATTCTATGGTCACCGTAAGCGGAAAGAAATCCACATATTCTATTTCCGAAACATTATCGCTCGAAGAAAAGAATTTTTGATTCATTCATCTTTCCAAATCAATTCACATTGAATGAAACCACTTTGAATTTGCATATTAATAGAGTCTAACAAAACTCCCGACCATTTCCCAGCTTTCATGATTTCCCGGTCACGTAGGCTAAGCATAAAAAAAGACTGTAGTCGGAATAAAATTGAATAAAAAGCCATAAGAAAGAGACTCACCTTCGTTGCTAATATCCGTTGTGTTTGATTCCAGGGAAGCGGCGACAGATCTGTCTGACATCGATGAATCCTGGCCTTCATCCTCGAGTCGCCTGTCAGTTTTGTTGGATTGCTCTCGATCAGTCAGAGCGGCGCTACGATCCTTGCCGTATACCTTGGCGATCCCAGTGGTATCGCTGCTGAAGAAACCGGTCCAGAGGATCACGAAAAGTATCACCAGAAAGAAGATGACCGCGGCAGCGATCGTGGCCAGTCGATACGAGATGTAAGACATGCTTGCAGGCTCTGCTCTTGCAGGGCAGACAACTCTTTCTTTTTCTTCTGAATTCTGAAAGCTGAAAGACGAAAGCCGAAACTCAAGCGTTAAGGATCTCCCCTCGAGTCAAAAACACTCTCGACGTCTTTCTGCGCTGCTTTCGTCCAAGTGGAGTACTCTGAACGACAGGTTCGAAAGCCCTTGCCGTTCATCGCGTCGGCGATTCCTGCCGCATGGATGAATGCCCGACAGAAACCGGAGAACTCGTCCCGCGAGTTTGCTCTTGAATCTTGGTTCTGGGCTCTTTGGCGTCGGTCAATGTCTAGACCTCGATCCTGATGCCCAGTCGGGTATCGAGTGTCATCGTGATTCCTGATTCCTAATTCCTGATTCGGATGCTAAACCTGGATTCTAGATCGACCCTGGGACCACTGATTGGATCATGCCTTCTGTCAATCCCGAGCACGGGGACCAGTCTCGGCAAACCTCTTCCGCTTCGACGATGTCAAAGACGTCAACGACATTTACGTTTGGACGTTTCGTCAAATCTGTATCTGGTCCATTAGGGGAGAGTTGATGCGAGAAAAGACTTTTCGGAGCTTGCTGATTCTATTTACAATGAAAACAGAGCGGACACGGACACCGTGGATTGCGGGAGAGCTAGACTGAAGACCTTGCGAGGCTCTCGACTCGTGCCTCCTTCTCCTTTGTTCAACTTCAATTCCAACCGGTGGAAGACTTGCTCACTCGAGTCAGTTGATTCAGCTCCTGACTCCTGAAACAAAGGGATAAAGAGAGATCAGAAAGGGAATTATTTTCGGGAAGCTGGGGTGCGAAAAGAGGAGGGCGATATTTATGCTGTGAGGTCATCAAACTCGCCAATTTCCGTCAAGCGCGAGGACGTCGACCGCCGCCGCAGAGACCTTGCGGTTTCGCATATGTTTACATGAGGGGACTTTGCTTTCTTTCTTTTCTTTTCTTTTCCACTTATTTTTCTTTCTTTAATCGCGTTTTTTATAGCAGGGGTGCGGATACGGACGATGGGAAGCCGTTTAGATTAAACAGAAGCCTCAAGGGAAGAGTTATGTATGTGGATGCTTTTCATGCAGAGATGCTCTGTGGTTTGGTTTGTCGAGTACAAAGTGTTGAGGAGGGTTGTAAAAGTGGTTTATTGCCTGAGTAATGCTGATGGAGAGATTGTTTTTTTTCTTTGCTGAATGTGCTTCGTCCTTTTTTTCTTCTCTTTGTGCCAATTAGAAAAGGAATGAACTTTGCTAATGGGAAATATCTTATTTCCAATGGGGATCACCGATCTAATTTTTTAGGAATAGCTTTGCGGAGTGAAAGTCGAGAAGAGGAATCAGTCTTTCAAGGATACGTGTATCTAATTTAAGAATCTTGAAGTTTTAACGTTTGGTTTTATTAACATAATTTTGACATTCGAATTTAAACACATCGTTGCATGTGTTCCACTTGCAGTGCAAAACTTCAAGAATTCTCACAGTTTCGATCGTTCAATTACGAAGAATTAAAGAAGCGTCAAAGTAACTCAGAATTGACTGTCTGTGGGTCACCTGAGTACATTTCTGTCGATTCAACACAAATTTTGTTGCATCAACATCTTTTGCATATTCAGTTAATAAGGTGCTTGGCACTTTATACATGAAATTGTCTTGCACACACTTCGACCGAAAGTTTTACAAAATCTTTTCCTGGAACAAATAGAAAACAAATTGCTAAAGTACTCTGCTCAGATAAAAAGTGATTCTTTTGATTTCTTTTTTATGGGTAATCTTATAAAAGTCCAGGTCTCGATGTCACAATGATTTGGTATTTGGATGCATCATTCTATTGTAAAAATAAAGGAACTTATATCTTACAGTTTTAACAAAAATGATTGTTTAATCAAAGAATTGACACAAAATTGATGAAAAATGCAATATTTTCCAAAAAAGCATGGGTGTCCTGGATTCTCTTCCTTTTGCGGCGAGGAAGTCGTCTTCCTTTCGAGTGATTAAAAAAAATTGTAGAAATTAGGAAAAATTTCAATACGGCGGCTGTCTTCCCTAGATTCTTGAGAGTAGAATTTCTTAAAAACACCACATATCTCACAAGTTTCCTTTCTTGTCAAATGATGCTTTACCCAGAAAAAAATGGAATTTTTCTCGGGGACAGCGAAAACTACAAAAAATGTTTGGATACAAGTCTGAACATCTAGAAAATTTCTATAAAAAGTATATTTAATGACATAAAAATTTAATAGCCTTAAAAATAGGTAAGCCCGCATGAAACCGATGGAATGCTTTTTTTGTAATAGTAGTAACTTTTTTAAATATTCAAAAATATCGAAAAGTTAAGGTTTTATGGTAAATCCTATTCTTTTTTTTTATATTCGATGATAAAAATGTAAAAGATTTTCTTTAAAGTCCAACATTTTCTATTTTTTTCCACAATTTCTGCTTATATCAGAGCTCAACAATTTTTGAGGTTTGGGCTTTTTTTTATATCGTTTCTTATCTCTATCAAACGATCAAAGATATTTCAAGAGATCAACATGTACTTTTAAAGAACCTTCATGGATGTGCCAACTCAAAGAAAATCCTGGAAACCTTCGCTCGTTCGAGAAATATTGCATTTCGTGAGGGAATATTGGAATTGAAAGGAATATTGCATCCTATATTTTCAATATAGAATGGTATTTCTAATATCGAATCATTCTGACGAATTCACGGTTTTCCCTATAATTCTATTACATTTTCCATTATTATGAAGAATAAAATTACGCCATTCTCCTCCCTTTTCCATGATTTTCACTTTTTAGCTTGAATCCAGACTGAACTCATGGTACCCCCTAAGTTTCTATATTTTAAAATATTTCTTCTACTGGCAAACAAAGCATTTGATCAATTACTTTCAGTCAAGCTGTAAATTTTCGAGATAGTTTTAAACTGAAACATTTTTCATGCAAGAAAAAAAATAAGAAAAATACAAAGTCGAGTATAAAAGTGTTCAATATTTAATAACTAATTCGAAACGATGGTAATTTCCAATTCAAACACACAATTTTAAACTCTGGGTGTTGAAAAATGAATTATTCCTAATTTCATGCGGTTAGATTTGCACTATTAAGACTGTCTCCAAACCATTTCGATTCGGAATCATTTACTTTTGGGACCTTATTTCAGGATTGTTTAATTCCAAATACCAGAAATGAAAAATTATTTGAGCTTGAAAACGTTCAACTCAGAATTGATAAATCATCATGACTTTTAATTTGTGTTTAAAGAATCATTGTTCAATAATATAGAGAAATCAAACCAACTCAGATGTTTCATTCCAAAATATTATTCTATTGAATCGTTTCCAATTTTGAGTTTTATAATTTTTTTTATAATTTCTTTCCTATAATCTCTCCTTCTTATGGGTAAAGTTTCTCTGATAATATAAAGGTCTAGTATTACGGAGTAGGGAATTAGGTATTTAGAAACCCTGCTGAGAAGAAAGTTCATTTGTGGTTTAACTATTCAGATGAATGCAGAGATACGAGATAACTGATCAGTTCCGGGTTTCCGATGTTTTACTTAATATTTTCTATAAAATTCCAATGAGGATTGCATCTAACATATTAACATACACTGAGAAAAAAGGATGATACGAGATGGATATTACAAGTTGATGATAATACCCCATAACAAAATTATTATATATAATTATATACTATATATTATATATATTATATATTATAATATATAATTATATTGCGTATAATCTATGACCTTGTCCTAATATATGAAGATATTACCGAACATAATCTCGAGATGTTAAAATCCTAAAATCTTCAGATATTAGTTCGTAACTTCTAGAGATTATGAAAAATGCATGCATGCGCGCGAAACTTTTAAAGTCATATGACCACTGTGCTGGATCATCCATTTTGTTTTTTTCTTTGCGTCTTTGACATTGCTCTGCGTGTTGTGAGTTCCCGAATTATGCATATTGTATGGAATAAATAGTACAAAGTGACGCCCAAATTTCAATGACTGGAACAAGCACTTATTTTGGGAAAAGGTAAGTATCCATATGGCTAATACTTTTTTTCACTAACACACGTATCCGTTACGAGAAAAATATCCTAACCTCCTTTTACTTATTTCTTTATATGAGTACCAGTCAAGCAAGAGTTCAACGTTTTTAATAAATATAGAATTCACAATTTTATAATGATTTTTTGTTTTTTTCCTGTCCTTTCAAGAATTGAACCAATTTTTTAGGTTGTTTAGGATGGTACATTTAATACCTAGGATCATAGTTCGTAATATTCCGGATATTAGATTTTATACCGTGTATTAGAGATTCTAAAATCTTGGATCCTAGGTTTTAATATCCTTAGATTATAAATTTAAAGATCTCCCATTTCTATTTATAATCCCGAATTTCATCTAGTACTATCTATTCTGTAATATCTGAAGATTTTAGTTCGTATAATCTGGATCGCTGTCCTACAGTTTATACTCCAAGAATATACCTGGTAATATATTTTTAATTATCGGGTATATAATCCATTCTTCTCAGTGTACATTCTCATTGGAATATGACTAATTGCAGGCGCGTAGCCAGGGGGGGGGGTTGCCCCCCCCCGAAATGTCAGAAAATCTATACATATACGAATACATATGTTTGATATTTGCTGA
>WSXT02212893.1:0-17586 GCA_011762715.2 Neuroterus valhalla | reverse complement strand
CCGAACTTAAGCATTTCAGAGGTAATACCATCCACACCGGCAGCCTTACCATTCTTTAGTTTTTTGATTACGGAAATTTGAAGAATGGTAAGCATTTTCAATAATGATGTTTTCCTTCTCCTCCTTATTATTTATTTATTTCTTGAATTTTTAATAAAGTTATTTTGTCTAAGAAATAAGATTATTTCATTGAAAATATATAATAATCATTCATATTTAGGAGAAAAACGATATCAAAGAAGAAAATCGGCTGTGCAGTGTGATACGCGCGCCGTTGTGAGGTGCCGCGCTCGACACCGCTAGATACATTGAATTCTTCCCGATAGTGATAATAATTTCACCATTTTGAAATAAATTGTTTTCGATTGGAAATTTGACGTAGAATACGATAAAAAAATTGAGAACCTACTTCATGGGGGTCAAACTAGTGAAAAATCAATTATAAAATTTTAATTGTTTTTAACAATTTTAATTTCTTAATCATATTTTCGGCATGATTTTTTTATCAAAGCTCGTTCTTTTACCTTTCAAATGAAAAAAAAATAATGTCTGTAGATCAAATAGAACAGAAGTTATGTATTTTTAAAAATAGTCTTCACTCCAATTCTCAATTTTTCAACCCTTTCTATTTCTCAAAAGATTACAAAAAACAAAAAATCCTCAAATACGCATCTTCTTTTTTTCGAAGAAGAACCCGTAAAAAAAGTATCAGTTCAATTAAAAATTGGTCGGTCAACTTTCGTCCAAATCTGTACGATATGTAAAAGAATGTCCCGCATATGTGACTTGGAATGAAAAAATCGATTTAACAGCACCAAAAATCGATTTCGGGGTTCCGATGGCTACAATGAATGTCTGCTATCGGATAAGCTTGGTATCATCATGTGACTGAAAATATTCGTTGCTAGGAATATTGAGCGTTCCTTCAAGCGGTTTTGCGTTCAAATCCATATACCTTCTGAATATTTGCGTGCGTTTTATCGTGAAACTGGAAAAGTGCTTTTAGGTCGTTTTTTTCATTCCAAGCGACACAATCATATATATACGTAGGGTAAGATTTTGGTCACACAACCACAGTAGGCCCCCATTCCTGTTAGCGGCTACCATTCAGGATTTCAATTTTTTCAATTTTTCGTGCAACTAAATGATCATTTTTTGCTCGAGAATGACTCAATTTGACAGTTTTGCGAGCCTATGTTCGAACAACCTGAATAAAACTTTCATTTTTTTTTTTTACAAAGTAGAAGTTCTTCGGGTCATGCCCCCTGCGAAAGAAAGAAACTTTCTTTATCGCAGACACTCTTACAGGGATGGACATTACAATTTTTATATTTAATCTTAATAATTATTCCACAGGTCATTAAGGCACATGACGGTCGATGCAGGAATCTCTCAACATCTAAGCGGATATATATGTATATATGAATACTAATTATGTCGGCAGAGGTCATGCACCCTGATTTAAAGTTGCCCTTTTAATTCAATAAGCTTAAAAATATTACAGAATAGTGTTTTTTATTGGAAATTTGTATTTTTCACGTTTCCCAGCCCCATATAATAATATTGATTGATATGATTATAAACTCTTGAATATAAGCTCTTAAATTTTTACAAAGCGATTGGTGAAATATTATTAATTGAAAAGGAGGTAAAGAAACCTTTTCCAAAATAAGTATACCTATCAATGGTCCATAGACGGATATGCGTAAACTTTGGCTGTCGGTAACAGGCAGACCTAATGGTAAGTCTTTCTGTTAACGACAGCCAATGGTTATACATATGCACACTCTCCTCGTGCTGCAGAAGGTAACTGGCGTAACCATTGGCTGTCGGTAACAGGTAGACTTACCATCAAGTGATACTTCATATTATAAAGTATCACTTGATGGTAAGTCTTCGTGTTACCGACAACCAACGGTTACGTACGTTATTCTGCACCACGAAAAAACTATACCTATATTTTATATTTATAACGTGATTGTATAATTTAGGAAAAAAGTTGTCATCTTACAAATAAGTTGAACATTATAAGTTATAATCTGACTTTTATTATAAGTTTGTTTGGATCTCTTAATAAAATTCAGGAGCATATAGAGCAAACTGCAATAATCAATAACAAAGGATGAAATTTTGCAATAAAAGGAAGAAGAACAATACTAACAACGTTGCAATAATTTTCTTGCATCATAAATGCGGAAATATCCAAGAAAGGTTTATTAAACTAACAGTATTTACAAATCTTCATTTAAGTGAGAAACAATAGTATTTATACCTATACAAGCAAGTTCTGAAGAAACTTTGTTGAATCCAATCAAATCATCGTTTAGCCAACTTGAAAAAAATTGCTCGATCCATTATAAAATCAAAACTAATTTTCATTTTGAGCCAAGATAACCGATTTTCAACTTGGATCTTTTAAAAATTCATTAAAAAAATAATAATTTTGGAACAAGCATGGAATTGCGAACTTTTGACAACATGACAATTTTAAATTGGAAGAATTGAATAGGAATGATTCTCGGGTGGAAAACGTTCACAATTGAATAATCATTACAGATAAGAATTGAGATGATTAGCCAATTGAAAATAGAAAGGATTTCAAGATTTTATTTTTATTAGCAATTACATTAGGATTATTATTTTTATCATCCCAACTATATTAATTTTTAAAAATCCACATTTTCTTAAGAGTTTCAATTTATGGATCTGGCGAAAAGCGTTGAAAATAAAATCATTGAAGGTTCAAAGCGTATGAAATGGAACATTTCCAATAAAGGCCCTCAAACTTGGAATAATTCAAAATTTATTAAATGTTTCAAATCATAAAATTTTTATTTCAATGTTTAAAAATGGGTCAATAATTCCTGAATTGAACTTTGAATTATAGTATTGTTAAGAAAAGTGTATTAAAAACTTTCAAGAATAAATAATTTCTTATTTAATGTTTGGAAATGCATATTCACATTCTGAATTGAGTAATTTTGAATAAACGCTTTAAAAATTATACAAATTTTTATTAAAATATTGGGGTTTAATATAATTAATCAGATTCAAATTTCCAAAATAGAAAATTTTAAATAAAGAGTAACTTAGATTCTATCATTTTGAAATGAAAACTTTAGAAATTGGACATTTTCTAATGAAAAGCTGAGATGATTAGAATAATAGAAAATTGGAAGAATGTTTTAAATCCAACAATTCTAATTCAAAGCTCAAAATAGGACAATTTCATATTGAAAGTAATTGAAATTTCATTGTTTTTGAATAAGCATTTAAACTCTCTCAATTGCAATTAAATACGTTTGAAATAAAATTTTTTTAAATTGAACATTTTTATATTGACTTGAGAAATGAAAAATTGAGAATTTTTTCAAACCCGAAACATTTAAAAATTCTAAAATCATAGATTGAATTTTTTTAAATTGTATATTTCCTTCCTTTTAATGAACGCTTAGGAATTGAAAACTAAATTGATTTCATTAATTAAAAGTTGGGAACTAATTATCAATAAAATTTATGTTCAGTTGATAATATTCATGAAATTTTTCCGAAACTGTTTTAAATTTTCGAAATTGTAAAACGAAATGAAGTTATTAATTCAAAACTATAGAATTTTACTCTAAACACCGACCCATTCAAATAATTATTTGAATAATAATAATTATTATCATTTAATCAAATCTTCGAAATTTATTTACGTCATTAGGACCAGATGGAAATTCTTCAATTAGGAAATTAAATACAATTTCCTGTAAAAAAAGGACTGCCTTTCTACACCGCTGGGATCCGAACCCAGAACCTTTCGTTTTCCGGACGAATGCTCTACCAACTGAGCTACGGAGATGGTAAAATAACTAATATTTTAGTCCAAAATTACCAACATTTTATAGTTCCAAATTCGAATTATCACAATATTGTAGGATTTCAAGATTAGAAACTAAAAGTCTGAATAAATAATTTTTCAGAGGTAAAATTATGTCAAAAGCTAAAAGATGTGCAAATTTCTTGACAGTCAAATATTTCAATTCAAGCGTCCAAAATTGTAGACTTCTTAAATTACGTTTAATAATGTTCATCAAGATAGTTGCAAAACTTGTACGTCTATTCTGAAACAGCCCACATTGGCGCTTGTCGATAAGGGTCAATTTCACTCTGAATTCTGCCTGAAGTTGACCCTTGTTGAGAACCGATAAAGTGAGTTGTTCTAAGACGGATGTACACAAATTGTTTCGAGTAGCACTCCCTTTTCCGGGACCTCTTTCCAGAATAAACTGTGAAACGATGAAAACTTGTTGCTCTTCAATTAAAACTGTGCAAAAACCTCCAAATACAATTTTTTTGTTGATGTGATTAAAGTGTACATTCTAAAATTTAGTCAAAGTCATTTTTTTTATATTTGTATATTATTAATTAAAGCTTATAATATTGGTAGTCTCAGTATAAAATATACAAAATATACAAAATATACAAAATCTACAGAATATACAAAATATACAAAATACACAAAATATACAAAACATACAAAATATACAAGATATACAAATTATACAAAATATACAAAACATTTTAGATGAAACCTTCTCAGTCGATAAGAGCACACACATTACCGGCGAGAAAGTTTAATGAATTTTCTCGTAGCTCTGGCTGGAGTAAATTCCCATAAGATTATCTGTGTTGCAACACTCGTTTTGACGCCAAGTGGGGACTTACTCTCACTGCTTACCCAGGTGCTCAAGATTCTCTCTGTATTCATTCGATTCGAACAGTGCTCAGTTCCTATAACGCGAAGTCTTTTATTTTTATCAAAAAACTTGTCCAAAATTGTTTGTCAATAAATAATTGAAACTCTATGATGGATAACATTATGGATACCATGCCTCAACTAAAAATGAAAGAATTCGACTGGAGAATTCAAGCCTCCTGCGATGAAGACATCATGCCAAGTACTGAGCAAATTCTGGGAAGTGAGTACAATTTATAAAAATTTGCCTTATTTTAATCTTTATATCTAAAATTCGAATTATCATATTTTTATATATTCAATTGTAATTCTTGATACATTTGAACATACAACAAACTTTTCTAACTTCCTTACTGTTTCCGCACAGACAATACTTTTGTTTACCACTAATACTTTTGTTTACCACCAACACTTTTTTATTCTTTCTCAAGAAAGCACACCCTCGAATCTGTCCAGAAAATGAGTAACTTCCGCTGGTAATCAAAAAACCATTTTCTAAATTGCCTTAAAATCTAGCAATTAAAAAAAAAGATTAAAAACGAATTTTCTCAAAATCTTCATCTTCAGATGTAAAATTACGGTAAGCATTATAAACCTAATCTAAACTCTAATCGGGGTCATTATTTGGAGATCGTTTTCATAGAGCCTAAGCGCCTATTAAGATTCATTATAAGGTTCCTGGGCCCGATTAAAATGTTATTATCCGCTACCCTCGGTCCCTTGTAGGAACTGCAAGCAGCGTGATTCACCTCTATATAATTTAATATAATTTCCTAATTCTTTTATTAAATTGGACGAGACCACGGTCGACTTTTTCTTTGATGAGTAAACTTTATTTCTCTTTGTTTCGAGCCTAGATCGAGGTTACTCATAAAACTCTTTCTTGGTATTGTAGCCCAAAAACTGTTTCGAATTAGCGGTGCATCCAGAATTCATCGCTGATGAGGCTCAGCTTCGACGATAAATATGAGAAGAGAAAATAAAATGATTATCGTTTATTCCTCTGTACGAATCAACGAAGCCTGCAAATTGTGCTGGTGCCCACGCCGGTGAAAGTTTCGCAGGAAAAATGCGTTGCAGGTCACGCTGTATTGAATATAGATAGGTACACGCGAGAGGCTATAGAAAGAGTTGGAATTTTCTTTTAATTATCTCGAGAGAAATATAGAGCAAAATTTTATTCAATTTTTGCTCTGTGAAAATTCTATTTCTTCCTTTATTTTCTTAGGTGAAACTCATACACGTGCTTTGTGAACTGGCGAAACAGTGGAGCAAAAGAAACTTCTGTGGACAAATTGATTTTCAGAAGACCATTATTATCTGATTCAAACTTTTTTTTCTGAATAAAAGCCGATAAAATAAATGGATAAAACAACATAAAAAAGCATTTTAAAAACATTAAAAAAAACATTTTAAAAACAGTATTTGCGTTGGATCACGCAGTTGAAGTGTAAATCAATAGAAAAAAAAGAATTGGAGGAAACAGGAAGGGAGGGGAGAAGGAAGAAAGAAAGGAAGAAAAAATAGGAAGAAAGAATAGGAAGAAAGGAAGAAAAGAGGAAAGAATTAAAGAAAGGAACAAAGAAAGGAACAAAGCGAGGAAGAAAAGTAGGGAGAAAGACAGAAAGAAAGAAAAAAGGAAGCAAGGAATGAGGAAAGAAGAGAAGAAAGAATCGAAGAAACGAAAAAAGAAAGAATAAAAGGAAGGGAGAAAGGAAGGAAGAAAGAAAAGAATAAAGAAAGGGAAAAAGAAAGGAAGACAGAAATGAAGAAATAAAGAAAGAAGAAGAGAGAGAAAGCAAGAAGGGAAGAACAAGGAAGGAAGAAAAGAAAAGAGATTGAAACATATGAAGAAATGTAGAAAGATAGATAGGAAGGAACAAATGAAGAAAGAAATAAAGAAAGAAGGGAAAAAGGAAGAAAGAAAGGGAGAAATAAAGGGAAGAAGGAAAAAAAGATAGAAAAAGAGGAAGAAACAAAGGAAGGAAGATCGGAAAAAGAAAGCAAGGACGGTAGAAAAAAAAGGTAAGAAAGAGAGAAAAGAAGAAAATATCGAAGAAACGAAGACAGAAAGAATAAAAGGAAGAAAGGAGGGAAAGAAGGAGGAAAAGAAAGAAGGAAGGAAGAAAGAATAAAAGAAAAAAATAAGAGAGAAAAGAAGAAAGAATAGGAAGAAAGAGAGCAACGAGAGAAGAAAGCAAGGAAGAAAAGACACAAGAATGAAAGAGAGAAAGGAAGAAAGACAGGAAGATAGGAATGAAAGGAAGGGAGAAAGAAAGAAAGAAATGAAGAAGGATTGGGAGAAAGAAAGAAAAGAAGAAAGGGAGAAAGAAATAGAGGGAAGAAAGAAAGGATAGAGGAAGAAAGAAAGTAAGGAAAAAGAAGAAAGAATGATAAAAAGAAAGGATAGGGGAAGAGAGAAAGAATAAAAGGAAGGGAGAATGGAAGAAAGAATGGAAGAAAGAAAGGAATGAAGAAAGGAAGGGAGGAAGAATGAAAGAAAGGAGGGAAGAAAGAAAGGGAGAAAGAGAGGAAGGAAAAATAGGAAGATATGAAGTAAGAAAGAAAAAACGAAGCAATAAAGGGAGAAAGAAAAAAGTATGAGAGAAAAAAAAGAAAAATGAATCGAAGAAACGAAGGCACAAAGGAAAGAGAGAAGCGAGAAAGCGAGCAATAAAGAAAGAAAGGAAAGAAGAAAGGAAGGAAGAAAAAAAGATAGAAAGAAAGGTAGAAAGAATATGAAAAAAAGAAGAAAGAAAGTGAGAGAAGAAGAAGAGGAGAAAAAAAGAAAGAAGAGGAGGAAGAAAGGAAAAATGAAACAAGAAGGAAAGGAGGAATGAAAGAATGAAAGTAAGAAAAGAAAAAAGGAAGGATGGGAGCAAGGGAGCAAGGAAGAGCAAGGAAGCAAGAAAGAGCAAGGAAGAAACTAAGAAAGATAGAAAGAAAGGGATTAAGAAAAGGAGAAAAAAGAAAGAAAGGAAGGAATGAGGAGGGGAAGAAAGGAAGAAACAACGAGAGAGAGAAAGATAGAAACAATTTATTAAAGAGAGACAAAAAGGGGATGGATGAATTGGGGAGCTCTCAGTGGGGAGCGATAACCGATAAGGATGGAGATGTAAAGAGCGAATGAGCAGAAGAGAGAAATGGAAAATGCGAAAAAGAGTTAGAGAAGAGGAAGCGCGCACTTCCTCTGACATCCTTCGACGTTATGCTTTACTTGTTACGCGTTATACGTTAAGCGTTACTCTGAACTTCCCCTCATTTATGAGTTTACACTGTACTATAAAAAGTTATCACTTTTAGAAAAAAAATTTTGACTCTTGAAGTTTACTTGTTTCTGGAAAATTCTTAGATTCATTGAAAAAAAAAACTAGAAAACTTGAACCAACTATTTAAAAATGGTGTCCGATAGCAATGCAAATGTTCAAAAAAATCTGGAATTCGTTATAAATACATAAGTGAATAAAAATGTTTTCGTGGGGATCGACAGCGATTCGTCACTTGGTTTGCACTAAATTTGAATAATTTATGGACATAACAAGTTTTCTAGTCGAACTTATGACAGTGGATGAATAATTTGTTATCAAAGAAGTAATTTTTATGAAAGAATATCCACAGCAGGTAATCTTCAATGAAAATATATCCAGTTTTTTGCACGGAATCGATCATGCATTACTTGAAAATAAAAACCCTAATATCATATTTGAATAAAAATTAAAATTAATAACTGTTAACACTACCTTAATTAACGAATTCAATATTTTATTATTTTCGGAGGTACAACATGATTTTTCTGTTGTGATCAACAGTTATTTGTCTGAAAATATACC
This sequence comes from Neuroterus valhalla, assembly GCA_011762715.2. Classification (NCBI taxonomy): domain Eukaryota; kingdom Metazoa; phylum Arthropoda; class Insecta; order Hymenoptera; family Cynipidae; genus Neuroterus; species Neuroterus valhalla. The sequence continues at coordinate 9,015 of WSXT02212893.1, read as the reverse complement.
AAAGTAACCTAGCGGGGACAATGTTAAATAAGAGAACATTCTTCAAAACATCTTTTGGATGTGCACTTCAAAATAGGTCTTAAAACAGTTCCGCAAAACGTCCTTAGTAGGGCCAAACAACGTTTCAAAAACGTCTAATGTCCTTGATGTGCCCACTAGTAAGGAATCTTCAGGGCAGACCTGAAACTGAGGTTTTAGGTTATGTGGTTCTTATACTGTGCACTCTACGATGCCTGTGATTGGTCAAAGGCCCCAACGTAGGGACTAGTCAAACCTGATTGGCTAATAAAGACTTTCTGGAAAACCCGGGGGAGGGGGCGGAAAGCCAAATTGGAGAAGTATCATATCCAATGCCCCTATTGATGTTATTAAGGTGTTTTTGAGATGACGATAGTTTTGTCGAAAAAAATTCTATGTCTTGTTTTGATATGATGCTCAGCTAGTACTGATTGCGTGTAATGTTTCAGCCGGACTCTTATGTTCCTTCAAACGTTGGCTCTCTTCCGGTTTGTCTAATATAGACTTTGCTAGTAGAGTAAAGGATTTCATATACCTACTCCTGGATCAAGGAATGGTGCCTTTTTTGTCTTTAGGGTTGTTTATAAGTTTTCGTGATCTCGCAGCTCGTTTGAATATGGTTTGGATGTTGTGTTTGTTGAGAATAATTGCCTTGATGTAGGGTAGGATGGTTGGTCACTTTTCTCCCTCTTTCTTCAGATGGTAGTGTTTTTTCTAATATATTTCTTGATTGCTCTATCCATTTGTTTGTGTAATCGTTTTGCATTGGAGATTGTTTTCACCTTTTGTAATCCCTTTCGTAAGTTATTCTTATCTGTTATGGAGACAGCTCTGTGAAGGAGGGAGTTGATGACTGACTGCTTTTAAGATGGGTGCTGATGGGAGAAGACATGAGGTACGTATCTCTTTGTATGAATGGATTTTCTGTAAACTTCATGTCCTAATGTGTCATCACATCTCCCGTATACTAGAACGTCCAAGGAAGGCAATTTTCCGTTTTGTTCAATTCCTACAGTGAACTGGATATGGGGATGTAAGCGGTTGATAAAATCGGGAAACTTGTGCAGTCCATCCAGCCCATATCTCTAGATGACGAAAGTGTCGCCAACGTAACGGCACCAGAATTACGGCTTGAGTTAAGATTGGTTGAAGATTTGAGTTTCCAGGTGTCATAGGAAAATGTTGGCTATTACAGGTGAGGTTAGAGATCCGATTGCTGCTTCTTAGGTTTGTTCGTAGAATTAGTTATTGACAGAAAAGTAAGTATTGTTGGGACAGTGTTCCATCAAAGATATGAGATCAGAGGGAATTTTTGCTAAGGATTCAATGATATCGATTGTATCAGGGATTTGTACTTTCGTGAAGGAAGATACTACGTCAAAACTCACAAGGATGTTTTGAGGTGAGATGTAAAACAGTTGTATTATTTAATAAAGTCAACAGAATTTTTTGAACGTGACTGATAGAGTTTCCTGTGGAAGGATTCAGTTCTCTGGTTAGGAAGCGTGCTGAGTTGTTAGTTGGTGAGTTTATTGCGCTAACGATTGGTCTGAGTGGAACGTTGTTTTTGGTGATTCTTGGAAGTCCGTAAAGTCTTGAACAGATAGGATTAGTAGGTAATGATTTAGATATTGTTCCCTTTTTAGGGTTGGAAAACCTCTAGGAGGAGGTTTGTTAACAATTTTTCTACTGGGGTTTTTTACCAGGTTCTTTTATGTATCATCATTAAGGAGGTCTTAACTTTTTGGTCCTAATCTTCTTCATCCATTATGACTATAATGTTGCCTTTATCTGCAGGTAAAACTATGATCACTTTATTCTGAACAAGTTCTTTGATTGATGTACTTTCTTTGATAGTTAAGTTTGAGGATGGAAGTTGTTTTTGCGTGGAATATTTTCTACCCTGTTACAGGTCCAGCGTTAAGGCCGGCAAATCCGTGCGGTGCACGAGGCCTCGCGCAGGAAGGGGCCTCGCGCGAGGCCTTGTAAAAAATGTTTACCAAAAATCTTATTCAAATAAGAATGTAGTAAATTCAATTCTAAGAAAAAAAATATTTCAAAATACGCAATGGAAAAGAAAACACCTTCGATATACCTTTATTGCAAAATTATCGTTTCTTCAAAAACTTCGATACTTATGAAGTATGAATATGAAATTAACAATCGCAGATTAACCTTTCATACCCTCTATTGACTTACATGTGCATACAACACATTCGCAGTATCAACGAAAAAATGGTCAACTTTGGAAAAGCACGTTAAAATTTCTGTTAAGAATTAGTCATCTTCAAGATGAGAGAGCCAATCATAAAGTGTGAAACCAGTAAGGTTTCAGTTTTAAGAAGCACAGGCCGCATTAAAAGAATATTCAGACTTTGAGGACGATGAAGCTAAAAAAGTTGAAGCAAAAAAAAATTTGTACGATGAAATTCATCGTTTGTTTGATTTTTCGGAATGACATTTTAGACGCCGTCAATGTTGTTAGTAGAACTTTACAATCAAAGACTATGGATTCGAAAGTAGCCATTCAGGGGTTCCAAGGGCTAGTCTTTTCTTGATGATTATCGAGAAAATGGATTTGAAAAAGCATTACGAAAAGCACAAGAGATGGTCGAAACTTTCGTAGACAATCCGATGTTTGAAGAAGGGCCTAATCGAGTTCGAAAAGTCAAAAAACAGTTTGATTATGAATTGAACGCTGAACCACTTCGACAATCTAAATCAGTTGAGAAAGTTTTAGAAATTCAATTCTTCAACATCGTAATTGATCAGGCAAATACAACAGTTTCAGTAAGATTTGAACAATTATGAAATTTTGACAGTCTATTTGGTTATTGCTCTTTCCAAAATTGCTACAGCAACTGCCTGATGAACAGATAATGGAGCAATGTCCTAATTTAGAAGGAAGTTTGAATGTAGATAACAGCTGCATCTGCTGAAAGATCTTTTTCTAAATTGAAACTGTTAAAAAATTACCTAAGATCAACGACAAAGCAGGCTGGCACGCTTCAATGATTAAGGAATATTGTCTATTGAAAAAGATATTTCAAGAACATTAAACTTCGACTCTGTAATCAATGCTTTCACTAAATAAAAAAAGCAAGAAAAGTTACCCTAACATTGTAAAATGGCAGACGTATCAAGTTCTTATAATTAATGTATGTGTAATAAAAAACTATTGGATTACTAAGATGCTGTTTCAAATAGTGTTTTAAAATTTCTGTTTCCAAGCCTCGCACTATCTGAATGCATGGGGCCCTGCGCGAGCTAACGCCAGCCCTACCCTGTTAGTTTGTGGTGTGTGCTTTGCTAGGAAAAATTTCGTTTTTTGGTTCTGAGTACAGATACCTCTAATCCGTTGGGATTGGTCAGAGGATATGCGGTCCAATGTGGATCAAATGTCAGATCTGAGGGTGTTTGATGGGAGAAGGTAAAGTTCTGATAATTTCTTGTAGGTAGTGTTCAAGATAAATTTTGTATGTTGGATTCTTTCCATTAAGGGAAGCAAACTTCTTTTTTGTAGAATATATTTGGATTCCGATGTTTTGAAATGGTTCGTACCGGTGAAAAAAATCGTTCGCTCCGAAAGTGCATCAGTTCTTAATGGATTTTCGGATTTTAAGTCTACAAAATGAAATCTTCTCCTGAAAGTAAGCATAATTTTCTGTTGTTTACAGGAATCACGAAGTCACATCGTTTCACTCTGATATCTTGTCAATCTAATAGAGAAAAATTCAATGTTTATAATAACACCTATGCATTCAAAAACGTTAAGAAAAAAAAACCGCAAAACCCAGTTTCAGAATTTTTTTCTCATACCAGCATGACCTTCAAGTAACTTATGTCAGAAGCCCAACTGCCACTTATTGCAACTTTCTCTATTATCGAAAAAAGTTTCGAAAATAATTTAAAGACAAAAAATGTAAAGGGATAAAGTTCCGAAAAGCGCTTACTTCCGATCAATTCGAAGCTTCGTATACCTATGTTTTTCAACGCGCTAATCACGAATATGACAGTGAAAATGCCTGCATGTTTGATTTTCATTTTGAAAACCATGAAAAAACCCATGAAAATCATGTTTCTTCACGGTTATCTCAGTGAATAGTGAAAATTGATAAAAAAGCTTGAAATAAAAATTGAAGATCCTTTCAAAATACATATTCCATGTTCAACATGTTTTTACCCTACGACTGATGGTTTTCAACTAAAAAGACGAACTCAATATCAAATTCTTAATCAGCGACCTCGAAAACCACCGTTGACAATTTTTTGAGTAAATCAGATGTAATTTTTTAGTAGTCGTCCGCCACTTTCAATCCGCTATTTTGTTTTTCGAAAAATTCAATATGAAATTCTAAATCAGCGACCTTCAAAACCTCCTGATACTATTTTTAGAGTGAATCAGTGGAATTTCTTAAGATTTGTCCGCCATTTTGAATCCACCATTTTGTTTTCGACAAACTCAATATCCGATTCTTGATCAGCGACCTCGAAAACCCCAATATGACAAGTTTAAGACAAATCGGACGATATTTTCGACTTTTGACCAGCTTTTCGGGATTTTCAACCACTGTGCGACGTTGTTGTCCCTGCATCGTTTCAAGAAAGCTAAAGATATTAGTAGCTTACCTTCATAAGACCTAAGTTTGATAAAAGTGTTTGTTTTAGTAGGAAGACTCTCCCCGTAGCCCGTAGAGTTCTTCGATGATAGATTTGATGCTTGAAGTTTTCAATGATAGTAATTTTGTATTGTAAGGGATGATTCGGAAGGACCTTAAGGGAGTTTTATCATAAATAAAAATCCATGCCATCTTTCTGAAGTTTTGAGGACTTCAAGTTTATAAATAAATCAAAATCTGTGCAAAGTTTCAGATCAATGAGTCGTCTAGTTTTACAGATATTGTTTATCAAAGTCCGTCTCTTATACACGGAAGGTATAGGGCGAGGCGTGAAAATTGAAGGTTTTGTTCCAATATTTTTATTAACCATGGAACTCTTTCGAAAATCCAAACGGTGCTGGATAATGTTATCTTGTAACACATATTTATTGCCCGAGAAGTTTGACTTTCTAGTTTTTGCACAACATTGATTAGAAACCCGTAATTTGATGATTTAACTATAGTATATGTCGCTCATCGCTTACTTTGCAAGTTGTATCTTTTTTGTTACAACCTATTTATCAATCATTGTTATGAATTATAGTTTTGAGAATCATCATTTCAATTTTTACGCTTTTCATATTTAAATTTTCCAATTTACATTTTGCATAGTTATGCACATACTATATATTGCGATATAACCACCTTAAGTGATTGACCCAAGTAGTTTGATTTTCGGTACCAGATTGTTGAGATAGAAACATTAAGATTATGACTTTCTAATGGAACTGTTAAATTTTCAATTGAAAAATAATACATTTTTCACCAAAATAGGAAAATTTTTGAACAAATAGACATGTTAGTAGATAGTTAGCAGTTAGCAGACACTTCAATTCGAATTTTTGAATATTCAATTCGAAAAGAATCACAATCTAACAAAATTGCTGAATTTCAAACAAAACAATAAAAATTTTTTTCAGAACAGAGAGGGAGTAAGGAGCGAAAAAGACGAATTTTCGACAAAAAATTGAGTTTCCAACCCAAACATATTTATTTCCAACTTAACAATCGAGTGTTTATCCAAGAAAGATGACTTTTCAATAAAATCGTTCAATTCTCTATTAAAAAAAATTATTTACAAAAATGAAAATTCCTCTAAAATGGAGGAATTCCCTAATAAAGACGGACCTGTTGAATTTTTAACCAGAAAAAATTATATTTCATTCAAAAAAGGAGGAGTCAGAAGGTGAACAGAAGAATTTCTGACAAGACAATTGAGTTTCCAAATCAAAAATATTTAGTTTCTCTAAACAATTAAATTGTCAACCAAATCGGATGAATTTAAAATAAAATTGTTGAATTTTTATTCGAAAAAGAATGAAGTTTCTACTGGATGAGAAAATTAGAAACAAAATGGATAAGTTAGTTGATAGCTCGTTGTTTGTAGACTTGTAACTAAAATTAATAAATTTTCAAGCCAGAAAGCATCACCTTTCAACAAAATTGTTTTATTCTAAGCTGAACAAAACAAAATTTTTTTTTAAACAAATAAAGTAACAAGTAGAAAAAACAAATTTTTTACAGAAAAATTTATTTTCTAACCCAAAAATATGGATTTCCAACTTCACAATCATATTTTCAACCAAAAAGGATGACTTTTCAAAAAAAATTTTGCATTTGCAATTGAATAAGTATAAAATCCCTACTGAATGACAAAATTAGTAATAAAATAGACATGTTAGTAGATATTTAGTTGTTATTCGACGTTTTCACATATTTGATGGATTTCCAAGTAAACAAGAAGAATTTTTAATAGAAAAATCGAACATTTGACAGAGAATTTTATGACCATCTGAAAAATGTCAATCTTACAACTAAAAAAGTTAAGTTTCCATTAATGTCGAGGAGGTTTCAAGGCAACAAAACAAAGATTCAACCCGGAAATATTTATTTTTATCAAAAAAGCTAATTTTAAACCAAATTATTAAACTTTCAACATAAAGGATCTTTTCCGCACAAAAAAACTATTTTTTTTCAAGAGGACAGAATTTTGAACCAAAAAAGATGACTTATCAACAACATGTGTTGCAGGAACTAACGAATTCTAAAAATTGTTTGCCTCAGCGTGTAAATATCTGCAAAATCAGGTTTTATTTACAATTTAGTCCTAAACATGAACCAAAAGGCAGAAAAATGAATGAAAAAATAATTTCGTCCTAATTTTTTTTTCGAAAGAAGATTTCGAACATATTTTACAAGTTTTGTGTAAATATAATATTAGCATGATCATTTACTAAGTAAGAAACGAATGTACTAATGGCTATAATTACAGATAAAATGTATTTATTGTTAATACTATATTACAGTACATATCAAGTTTCTCAATATGATTTTTTATTGTGAAAATATACCTAAATTATTTCAATGACTATTTAGAGCATTTTCAAAATTTACCATAACATTTTTTTCGAAATTTTGTAATTCTATCCATAAATCTTCGTATTATTTGAAAAGTCGAACAATTTATCTCCACGACTTTTTCCCATACAAAAAAATGGTTAGAGTTATAGTATTTTCAAACTTCAAAAATAGAAACGAAAATGTAGATTCAAGGCGAAAAAACGCACGATATGAATGAAGGCCAAGATAACAAAAACGATAAAACTATGCAAGATACAAGAAACAATATTGAAACGAAAATTGTGCACACAAAAAATATAACACAAGATAAAAAATAAAAAATTGAATTTTTCGTCAAACGACGCAAGCAAAAAAAAACGAATAAACAATAGTTCTTCAACAAAAAAGGGCTACGAATATAAGAACTTATATTCAAGAGTCTATTCTGGGTGATTCCTACATTGTTTCACGTGTGCCTTACCCATCTGTAAAAATAATTATCAAGATCTTAGAAAATTTCAGGGAATACTGAAGGTGGATTCTTTATTTTTTTGTATAAAAAAGATTTACTGATACTACTCAAATATAACATTTGTAATGTTCATCTCTATAAGAGTGTCTCTGATAAAAAAGTTGTTTTTTTTTTTAAGAGGAACCTACTGTGGAGGTTTGAACAAAATTCTATCCCACGTATATGGAACGAAGAAATCGACCTAAAAGCCCCTTTCTAGTTTCACGAGAAAACGTAGGCAAAGATTAAGTAGGTACGGGTTTCATCGCAGAACCTCTTGACAGAAAGCAAAATTTCCCTATCAAGAAATATTTTCGATCACATGAGACCAAGCTCATTCCATAGCAGATTTACATCATAGCCAATGAAACCCCAAAATCAATTTTTGATGCTCCTAAATCGATTTATACGTTCCGAACCACACTGTTCTTCTACTTCTTTTATGATGTTCTGTTCTGATATGAAGGTGTTTTTCCGATAAAATATTTTAATTATTACCTGCTTCTAAGTTTTTCTAGAGGAATGAAAATATTTGTATATGTGTAACTTACCTCCACAGTATATTGCGCATCGATCGTCGTCGTCGTGCTTGCACTAAAAGTTTACACATTTTTAATGAATTAACATGTCTCTTATATGAATCGAGCTCTTGATGTGGGAATAATAAATAAAAATCTTCCATGCTCACCATGCAATCAGTATAGCAGTTATCATTGCAATGCTTGCCGCCACCACCCTTAGCACCCCCACCGGCACCAGTATTAGCCCCGGCCTTAGGACCTTGCTGGGCAATCACATAAAAATTTGCCATAAAAATTGCAGCTGCTGTGGAAATAAAATATATCTAAATTGATATCCCGTAATCCATAGACTCGATAACTTTCAGCAAAACTACGCGAGATATGAAAAATCTACAAATTTATGTTTGAGTCCGTATTTACAAGGATAAAAAAATACCATTTTCCAGTCAAACATCAAGAGGCAAGAAGAAATATCAAATAGAAAAATTGTTCATCCTCAAAAGGTCTTCAGTATTCTTCAGTATTCTTCAGTAAGACGGATATTACATTCTCATTCTGGATGAGAAGGTATATGTTTTATGTGAAAATTGACCCTCGCGGAATTTATGAAATCTCCACATTTTGAGACCCCCTGAGTCAGAAAAAAACTATTTTTAGAAAGGTGTTTGTCTGCCTGTAGTCTGTAATCTGTATACTCGATAACTTTCGAAAGAATGATCATATTGGATTGTGCTTTGGCTCCCATTTTGGGGGACCAAAAATACAAGTGGAGTTCGTTAACCAGCTATTTTGGTTGAAAAATAAAAGAGGAGGAGCATTTTGAAAATTTGTCGGACTTTTTTCCAAAAAGTGGAACAATTTATCCTCATGATTTTTTTGATAAAAACAAAATTGTCAGAGTTGTGGCATTTTCAAAATCCAAAAATATAAACGAAAATGAGAATTTTTAGCCAAATAACGCAAGATT
>WSXT02212872.1:0-17588 GCA_011762715.2 Neuroterus valhalla | reverse complement strand
TGTGTGCCAAAGGGCAATCCAATCCGAGTAGTCTTTCAAAAGTTATGGAGTATACAGACACCAACGACGACGACGACAACAGACGGACAGACATCAACGTAAAAACTACTTTTTCGTGAGTCGATGCGAAATTTTATTCTCTTACATTTAAAAAAAAAGAAATTGCAAATCGGATCAGCAGTTTGGGCTAAAAGTTGATTTGTCTAAAGACTCTGTTTTTGCCCCACTGTGCATCAGTGGACGTGGTAGAATGGGATTAGAGGAAGATGGCAGAATGGAGGACGTAGTAAGAAGAATTAAAGTGGGAAAAATAGGGGGTGAGGTATGGATTGAAGAGAAGGTGTTCTTAAGAAAATCAAAACATAGAGAAACAGATCGGGAGGGTATGATACTTCTAAACCTGATAGGAGAGGCAGGATGGTTAATTCGCAACAATATAAAGGCGGACGAGGATGGCGCAATAACATTCACAGGGAAAGGGGAAACCGTGATAAAGTATATTCTAGCAGAAGAAAGAATAAGGAAGCTTATGGTGAGAATGAAAGTGGGTAATGAGATAGGCTCTGAGCACTTTTTGGTAATGGCATAATTGAAAAGAGGAGGTGATAAACTTTCTAGAGAGAATAAGGAAGGGATAAAGAAAGGGAAGGAATGGAGGAAAGGATGGTAAACATGGGCCGCTGAGGTAGAGGAAAATTGAGAGGATTCAAAGGAAAAATGAAGAATAAGAATCTTAGAGGATTGCAGAGTAAGGGGTAGATGGAATAATAGAAAGAATGAAGGGGGTGATTGAGGAAATAAGGAAGAAGGTAGGACCAAAAGGAGATGGGGAAACTATGAGAAAAGGATGGTGGGATGAGGAATGTAAGGAGGGTGAAGAGAGAATGAACGAGAGTGGTGTAAAAGAAATAAAGAAAGGGGAGATCATTAAGAGAAGGTATAATAGACGAAAGCGTGAGTATGAGGGAATACTAAACGACAAAGGGAAAAAAGAGAAGGAAAAGTATATGAAGGAGGTAGGGAAAGTATTCAAGGGAATCGATAAACAGGGACAAAGGAGAAAGGCAGGGAGCGAATGAGGATATAAAAATGAGTGAGTGGACGTAGTACTTCAAAATATTGATAGGGGGAGGGGTTCATAGTTGATAAGAGGGAGAGGCGGAAGATATGAATGATATAAGCAGGGAGAAAGTGAGCGAGGCAATAGAGGCCTAATAGAAATAAAGCAACATGAGAGGATGGTATAAAGAATGAAGTTCTGAAAAACGGGGAGGGAGGGAGGCGGAAGGAGTAAGAGAAATAATGTGGAGAGTCTGTAACAAAAAAGGAGAGGATGAGAATATCCTGAAGAACAGAGAATAGGATAAGTAATCCCGCCAATGAAGAAAGGAGAGGAAAAGAAGGTTGAGGATTATTGAAGTATCACACTCATGTCAGGAGGTTATAAAATCTACACAGAAGTGCTTAAATGGAAAGGAAGCTAGAGGAAGGAGTGGTAGGAGGAATGAGGGTAGAAGGGGTTGGAATTTGGTCACTCGCGTATGCAGATGACAAAAAGTTGTTGGCAAAAAGTGAGGAGGCCTTAAAGAAGATGATGAAGAGGTTGAAAAGATACCTGGATAGGATCCGATTATAGTTGAATGCAGAATAGTCCAAGGTTATGGTATTCAGGGGAGGGTGTGGAAGGGATAAGGGAGGGGATTGGAAGTGGAAGGGAGCGGTGGTGCAGGAGGTAAAAGAGTAAAGAAAAAAGAGAAAAGAGAAAGAGTAAAAAACTGACCCATAATTGCGTAGACTTTGCCTATTAAATCGAGTGTTACTGCGATGTCTTCGTGGTGCTTGTACAGAACATTTCTCCTAATACACAAGCATTGCTTCAATTTGTCGAGGGCCTCCTCGACCTTTTCATGGTCTATGCAGCCCTGGGCGGCATCAAATAGATCCTGGGCCTCTTTTAAATCAGGCCCATAAGTAACAAGTGGAGTTGCTCCACAGTCAAGACAGTGGAGAGAATAGCTGTGAAGATTGTGCAAAGCTCCGGTGCACTCTGGGCATTTTAATGCGCTGAATCGCTCCTGTAGTTTGATGAAAAATAGTTAATAAACAACACAATCCTTATAAATTCTAGAAAGATTTAATTTATAAGGTTCATTCAAAAGATTCTTCAATCCGATGGTCAACAAAATTAGAAGTATGTGAAAACGAATTCTGAAATTAACAAAGGTGCGAAACAATTTGAAACTCAAATATCCAATATTCTTTGGAATCGAAGCTTTCAAAATTATATTTAAATGATAATACAAATGAAAAAATAAAATTCGAATCTGTGGATGTTTCGGTGATATTGAACAACTTGCCTTTTTCAAAATGTATTCTTCCGGAAAAGATTTTGAAAATGATTGTATGCATGTGTGAATTAAAATGTCATTTACTTATCATTAGCATGTACTTATATTTTTACTGAGAAAATCGATGCAAGTCGGGATATGCGACTTGCTCCGGAAAATTGCAGGTTTTTACTGTGCCTAATGATAAAAAAGTTATTAATATCTGTAAAAAAGCTATTTCAAGAGCTACTCTTGAATTAAAGAACCGGGAATTACTTAATGCAACCCAGTCAGTTAAAAATTGTACCGGAAAAATACGGGAAATGACAGCTTTCTTTTTATGAATTCAAGAGTTCTCATTATTTGATTTGAAGAATGTTACGTTCCTTAGTCTGATTTTGTAAATTTTTTAATATATATCTATACTTTAGTAGAAAAAGTATTTTTATTTTTTCCATTTTAAGGAAAACCTTTTGCAAAGTCGTTGCTCTGTGGAATTTTTTTAGCTGACTAAAGTTGGAAAATAAACAAGAACACAACATTGAGCGTGAACTTTTGAAAATTTGGAAGTTCCTTGTTCTTAATTTCAAATGAAGAGTTTAACTTATTCGACTTGAGAATTCCATGGTTGTAGTTGAAAATTCCATTTTTTCGTTCACAATTCATTTCTCTGAGTAAAAATTAATGTATCTGCTTGAAAATTTAACTATTTTAGTTGAAGCTCCTTCGTTTTAGTTGGAAACTTGGAGCAGAAAAAGCGAGCAGAACTTTCTACAACTTGAATTCTTAAAACTCGCCAATGCATATATAATTATTTGAATTAAATATATAATTATGTATATACATAATTGAAATACATGAATAATTATGTACCCTAATAATATTTCATTCATAACTACTTAAATATTGTTTACAAATACACTTTTTAATTTTCCAACTTTATAATATTTATTTATTCTATATTCATATAAAGTTCGTTTTTACATGAGAAATTTTTAAACAATGTAGATGTTCGTTCAAAAGTTTTCTTGAATTTAGAAAACGTTGTTTAACTATAAAAAAACATTAATTCGTGCTAGGTACTACTGCGTACTAGTCAATATATCTTTATAAGTGTTTTAAGGATTTCCATTTTTACAACACAGTGATTTGTAATTGTATTTGCTAATTTCATCTAAAGCAACATAGAAAGGTGTTGTATTACAAATGTTATGTATCCTAAAAATCGCAGTTTTCTATTGTAATCATTAGATAAGAGTTATATATTTTTAAACGGAAATTTCTATTTTTTGTAAGGTTAAAAAGAACTGATAGAAATTTAAAAAAATAAATATTGCAATAAAAAATTAGGAAAAGTTAACCTAGTTCTGTGTTCAACTTTGGTATTCCCTCCTTTCTTTATATCAAAATATCTTGCGGTTTTCATTGAAACAATATATTTATTGAATTTCGCAACGCTTTCTAATATTTTACATTATTTAATTGCTCATTTTGTAATGTACCTATGTAATTTTATACATTAATCCTAATTCTAATTTGCAGTGATAACAGTGTTCGTTCACTAGTGTTTTCGTTAAATTAGCACAATTTATTTATTTTTTATAAAGCTTTTTGGTAAAAACAAAGGTTGTTTATCAGATCATGAAATTTGAACCCTCAAGAATCTATTTTCAAACATTTTTTGAGAATAATGAATTTTCATAACGTGAAATGGACTATTTGCAATTAGTGATTTCTTTAAGTGTTTATTTACTGGGTCAGTCACCCTATCACATTCAAGAAAAATATATTCTCCCTTATTTATAAAAAAAATGCAACAGGAAAATTTTAAACTGATCTTACTCTAATTGTTCCACTCACCAAAAAATATCGCAGTTCGGGACTAGTACATGCCTCACATTTGCATATAAAACAGTACTGGTTCTTTAAAGTTTCCTGCCTATCGTCCTTTGACATTCGTCGGAAGTGTGGCCCTAAAAAATAAAATTATAGGTGAATACTCTCAATTGTTTAACAGAGAAAGAGATTAAGTACAATACAGAGTGTAGCATTTGCTGATTTTCGAAATGTATGAGTACAAAACAATGGAAATACTAACCATAACAGTTATGAACTTCCTCGCCTGCTGCAATGTCCTTTGTCGCTTTAACGATAAGGTGCTGATCCCAGAAGCTGGAAGGAAAAGCAACCATTAGATTTTCATGTTAAGAAAGCTTGAGAATAATTGATTAGTTATTGGCCGTTCTTGTATAATAAGAATTCTTGTGGGTAAAAAATCATCTTTTTTGCCATAAATACACCTGTTTCAGTTGGAGATTAATCATTTTACTTGCAAATTCATCAGTTTGATTGAAAATTAATTTCCTCGATAAAAAAACTTGACTTTTATGTTCTTAATAGAAAATTGATCTTTTCTAGTTCGAAATTCCACAATTTGGCAGAAAACTTGTCTTTTTGATTTTAATTGAAAATTCATCTAGTTCAAAACACTTTTTTTTGGTTTAAAAATAAGTTTTTAATCACAAAATGTTACAATCCATTTTCTGTTGGAAGTCATTGTTTCAATAGTATAAAATTCAACCATCTTGTTGAGAAAGGATATTTTTTGGTTCAAAATCAATTTTTGTTAAAGAATTCAACTATTCTAGTTCTTTATACAATTTTTCTTCAATGCTTAGTTTGAATGTTCCATTTTTGTTTTAAAAAAATGATACTTTGCCGTGAAGAATTTGAATATTTTCTTCAAAATTGTTGCAAATTGAAACATGAATTTAAATAGAAGTATGTAGTACACAGCTAAATTTGCGGAAATTTTGAATTTTTTCCATAAATAGAAAAAAAAATTGAAATCGAAGATTGTAAAATGAAGAAACTTTCCAGCATTTTCTGTGGTGGCGAATGTTGTGTGCTGCTAGGATATAGATTTTGTACATTTGTCACCGAACGTTATTTGCTTTTTTTCCATAAACAAATTTTGTTGAAATCATAGTTGTTTTTTGTAAATTGCAGAAAATGATCCCCCGGAATAGGAGAATGTGGCAAATGATAGGACTTGTACAATTAATTACTTCGAATTAGTTTTCACGTTTGCGCCTCTTTTGAATTTTTTCTGTTCAACCAATAAACAAAAATGTGAACAAACGATTATTAAACAAAGTTCCCGATGTTGAATCAGTCCGCATAGTTGTAAAATGCTCGAAAATTATGTAATCTATGTTTTCCACCATTTTGCGGCCCTTTTGTTTTTTTTTCTAATCAATATATCGCAATTGAAACATGTTCCCGACCTTGTATAAGGAGGAAAATTTTCATAGTATTTAAAAGCTCGACGGATAAACTTTTCTCAAATTTTCGTAGGTTTTGCATTAATCCCGGTTTTTTTCTAATATGACTGGCCTAAAATACCTGTTAATAATATTAGGTTCGCAAGCGTGATTCATCATGCTAGCAGAGAGATAAATTCCGGTCGCTACTCGATCTTGGTGCTCGGTGGCGACTTTGTCCTTTTCGGATGCAGTCAAATTCAGTCTTGTGATTGCGTGTCCATTGCAGATCAACTGCAACATGTGCCTCAATAGCAGGGAACTAACGTAAAGTCTTCTGCCATCTTCAGTCGTGAGATCACACTCAAAGCTCAAACTACCGTCGTTGAATTTGCGAACAAAACTTTCATTCAGGTCAACGACTTTGAAAAAGTCGGTGTATTTGTAGAGGTACAAAGTAAGCATCGTCGCCGTCTGCAATTAAGAAATTCATTTGAATAACGTAACTTGAAACCTTCTTGAGATTTATATAAAAAACTAAATACTTACAATACCATAAACGATTAGATCCTCAGGCATGAGCTTATCGATGTTTGTCACCAAACTCTGAACCTGGTTAAATTTATCGGTATCCTGAGTAGTTGCGCAGTTTAATAGCAATTTCATTGCTAAATGCGCGATTCCAATTTGCTGCCAAACTCCCATTCGGCTTCCTGGACATTCCCATTGATGATAAGTTGTCCATGCGTCGTCTTGGCATTTTACATCGCAGTACATTGCCTCCACGCACATTTTGCACCTAAGAAACAGTTTTTAGTTTATTGCAGGCTTTTAGTATTACCTCGAGGGGTTATCATTTTTTTATATCTGATTATCTGGTATAAAATACATCTTATTATTATACCATTAAGCCAAATCCCTTTCGGGGTAAGCTTAACTCGTCGTCTCCTGCAGGAATCTGTTAGAAATTTCTACATAACTGACCAAACAAGAACTAGTAAAGTTCTCATGACCACGGAAAAATTTGGGAAATTTATAATCGGAGAGATCACAGCGATTCAATGGTTCAATTAAAGGTAACAAGGGGATTTTTTCGGAAAAAGTGAAATAAAATGGGATTTCATTTATCATTAAAAACTTTTTATATCATACAGGTATCTCGTGAATATTGCATAAAAGTGATTTGAAAAATCTGGTAAAAAGTTTGAAAATTGAATTTTAATCATTTTTTTAGGTCGAAAGTCAAACTCTTATGTGGGAAATTCGTCTTTTTTACAAGTTCATTTATTCCGTTCAATATTGTACTGTTACGTTGAGAATTATATTCTTTTTGTTGGTTGACCTCAACAATTACATTTTTCATCAAGGATTCGTTATATCCGGTTGCAAATTCAACTATTGAGATTGAAATTCCCCTGTCATGTTGAAAATTGAAAACATTTTGATCGAGAATTCATCTTTTTGATAACAAATGTTTTTTTAGTTAAAATATCAACTGTTAAATTTTTCATTCAGAATTCATCTTTTTCTTTCTAATCAAAATTAATATTTTTGGTTTAAAATTCCACTTTTGTGTTTAAAATTGGAATGTTTTTTGGTTTGAATGTTGAATATTTATTTTTTCAATCAGAATTTGTTTCTTTTGAGTCTTTTTCTTCTTTTTTGTCTAAAAAATCTTTTTTTATAGGTGGGAATTTTTTATTTAAAATCTTTTTAGGTTAAAAAGTATAGTTTTCTGTTAAAAAACCATTTTTTGGGTTGCAAATGCAACTATTTATTTGAAAATTCATCTATTTGTTTTTAAATTTTACTGTTTTGTTGAAATTCTACTACATATATGATTGAAAATCATCTTTCTTGTTGAAGATTAATATTCTTTTATGAAAAATTCAACTTCGGTTGAGGATTCAACTATTTTGTTGAAAATTTAATCACATAAACCAAATTTCGTGAAATATCTTTTTATTTCCTGTAAGTGAAAATTGGAAATTGGTATCATCAAAAAGAATTTCTTACAAAACGCCTTGTTTTCCAATATCTCGAATTTTCGTTCCATCAAAACTTTGAAAAACAGGAAAAATTCGGTAAAAATTCTCAATCTCAAGCTCTTTGGGAGATTTCTTAGATTTGATGGGAGAAGAGGGATTAGCTAAAAGAGTAAGGTAGATAATTATAATTAAAAAATTCGGTTGAAAAGGACCTTTTATGACAAAAACTTATATTTTCGGGTTGAAACATCAACTACTTTATGGGAAATTCGTTCATTTGACCGAAAATGTAACAATTTGTTGAAAATTAGCCCTTTCCTTGAGAATAGGTATTTTCAAATAAAAAATCACACTGTTCCGTCGCATAATTTGTCTGTTTAGTTCAAAAATTCCATTCCTCTTGTATAAATTCCATACTTTTTAATTTCGAATCAAGAATTTTTCAAAGCCATATCCTTTTTGGTTGAAAATCCGACCGTTCCGTTGAAAATTAATTTTTTAACAATTTGGGTTAGGTTCGTTTTCTGATTGACTAAAAAATTTGTATGGTTTAAAATTTAACTCAATTTTTGAAAATTCATAAATTTCGTTGAAAATAATCTTTTTCGTTCAAAACGATCTTCTTTGTTGAAAATTCTCTCAAAAATAATTTTGAATCTGGCGCAAGAAAAAAAATATTAAAGGCGCAGAATTAAGAAGTATTCATTCTTTTCCAAATAATTTTTCTTACTGTTTAGCGCATTTTTGAAGTCAGATTTCTATGTCTTTTTGTTTGTTATTTAATTTAATTCTCTTTCCTCTTCAAGAAGAACTTTTTCACTTGTTAATAGCAACTCAAATTTTGGCGATGAAAATACCCAAGAATTCAAATTTTCAATTCTGGAATTTCAAGTCTTATAAATCAATAAAACTCAATTACTGTTTCTGAGAAAAAATGTTTTGTTTTCGTAACGGCTTGTTTTTGTCACACCTCAGTCAAAGCCAGAAATCCGTAATTCAAAACTTTTTTTTCTGTATTAAGCGTTTAAATGTTTAGTTATTCGGAAAATTCTAAAAAAAATTCATCTCCCATAAAAACGCGTAAAATCCTTTTGAATCCCAATGATAAACCTCCGAAACCCGTTAAAATCCTTCAAAATTCATGAAATCTGTTAGATCAATAATTGAACAAAATCTTATAATTCTTTCTTTCCTATAAATCCCTTCAATTCAAAAATTTTCTTGGAGTCTGAAATCCTTTATGTATGTGGGAATTAGAAGTTCCTCATTCCATTTTATTCACCCCCTCAAGTTCTATAGAAATTTCTAAAAATTACCTAGAACCTCTAGAAATCCTAAGATATCTTTAATGTACTTTCTAAATCTCTTAAACTTTTTCAAATCTTCTGAAATTCTTCGGAATCTCATAAAATACACAAAATCTTTCAAACTACTTATAGCTACTTCGAAGCGAATATTTTAACAAAACTGCAACAAAGAAAAGTGTTTTCCGTGAATAAATATCAATATCCTTAAAAATCCCTTGGAATCGGTTGAAATCTTTGAAATTTCCTGAATCCTTTGACAAATTGTCGATATCAAGTATAATTTAAAATAGAAAATAGCTCACGGAATAGGAACTTCGCCTTGCGGTCGGCAGCAGTGAGCGCAAAGCGATGTCGATTGTTCATGATCGAGCAGAACAAAAGCGAAGGGCTTCTCAACAAAAAGTATTTGACCCTTTTGTATGTCCCTATTCGCTACAATGAAACGCCCCTTGTCAGGCGCACACTTTTTTTCCAAGGCCGCCGACGCGTAGGGGAAATTTGGATTGACTCCAAATGCTGGTTCCGGTTTGCTGCCTGACATAAAATCTGAGGCTTCGTTTTCTTCTTCGTATTCTATGCTCGACGCGGCGGCCATCAAACTCGCTACTTGTTGCTTAATGCTCGCTAGAAAATTCATAATAAATCTGGCATTAGAGAGACGTTTTTTTTACAGATTTTTATTTGAATTTCCCGGTCCAGTGAAAACTTTATGAACTGTTATTTCAAAAACTCACCTTTCTTTATTTCAGCGATTTCTTCACAATTATTGATAATATCCTCAACTCGCATTAGAGATTCTTCCATCGATTTTCTTTTCCTTAATTTCCAAAAACACTGTGCTGCTCGCAAGTGCAACTTATAACGCAAATTTTCTGGGTATTCCCACATCACAGCTAGATCGATATCTTTAATGCAATCCTAGAAAGAAAAAATGGTTATTCAAAAGTCAAAAAACCAGAAGTTAAAATGTACCTGATTGTTGAACTAAGTAACAAATATTAAAAAAACATTTTTTGTATTCTTACTTCATATTTTTCGAGATAGAAGAGGGAAGCAGATCGATTAGCAACAGCAATGGCCAATTCTTCACTTCCTATTGGTGCATATTGCAAACTTTTTGTGTAAAGGTGAATACTCGCAGTATAATTTTTAACTTGGAACTCTTTATTTCCAAGTTCTCGTAATTGTTTAGTCTTTTCTAAAGACTTTCCTTCTTTAGATTTGTGCTGCTCGTTTAACCACAAGGACATGAGCCTCCTGCATTCAAAAAATTTCAATATTTTCTCAATTTCTTAAAAATGTTGTATTCAATTCATGGTGGCGAAGAAAACGAATTCTTTTATTCTGCGAATTTTCCCTGACCGAAAGATAAAATTCCCTGACTACTTTCTTCCTCACTTTTTTATCTGAGTTTTATCTCGTTATTGACAAAGAAAATTAGTTTCATCCACGAATTCCTTTCTAGTTTTGACAGCAAATGTATAATTTTATTCTTTTCCCTTAATTCTACCGAAATTCCCTGACTTTCCCGGAATTTGAAAAATTCACCGACTTTTCAGGTATCCCGGTCATTTATCAAAATAATATTCTGAACGTACAAATAAATGAAGGTTTTCACATTGGAAATAACAAATTATTAATAGAAACTCATGAACATTTATTTTCATTCATGTCGTTCATTCTAAATATTTTTTAACACAACAGATCAAACATTGCAAAATAAATCAATTTTGAAAAAAATACTAAAATTTTCAAGAAAAAATATCATTTTCTTACGAAAATTGGGACAGTTAAACTCACAATTATTAAGGGAAATCAATTCACGATAACAAAAAAAAACGGATTTACAACTATTAGTTCATTTTTCAATCAAGAAGATGAATACTCAAATAAAAAAATTAAAAATTTAACTGGAGCACATCAATTTTCAACCATGAAGGTGAATTTTAAAACAAGAATATTAATTTCGAAATAAAAAGAATCATTTTCTAAGAAAAAATATAATGTTTCAACGAAATAGTCGAATTTCGAATTGAAAAAATAATCATTTGCAACGAAGAATGGAACAGTAACATTTTTAGTTAAAAAAAAAAAAACAATTTCAAACCAAGCAAAAGAGTTTCATTCTAAAACGAAGAATCTTCATCTGAAAGAGTTGAGTTATAAACAGATAAATTAACTTTTACCGGAAAAGATAAATTGTCAACGAAGATTTGAATACTCAAATTTTGAAGTAGAAAAAATGAATGTTTAAATAAACAAATGAACAAGTGAAAAACAGATAAATTAACTTTTACTGAACAAGATAAATTTTCAACAAAAGATTTACTCAATTCTCAAATTTTAAAATGAAAAAAACGGATCTTTAACTAAACAAATTAATTATTTACTGAAAATATGGATTCTTTAATAAGAATAAGTTGAATTTTTAGTTAAAAAAATTACCTATTGCAAAAAAAAACTAACTTTGAACAAAAAACATTCTTTTACTTCCGAAGGAAAAGATAATTTTCTACAAAAAAAAAACGACTTTTCAATGAAATATGTGAAGTTTGCAGAAAATAATTGAATTTTCCATTCAAAAAGACAAATTTTCACCAAAATGTCGGGTTTCGAACAAGAAAAGATCAATTTTCCAATAAATATGAAACAATTAAATTTTCAGTTGAAGAAATTGATTCTTGACCAAACTGATTAATTTTCAGGTATAATGATTGATCTTCAAATGGATAGATGTATTTTAAGGAAAAAGATGAATTTCCGATCATAAAGAATAATTTTCTACAAAAAAGACCAATTTCCCATGAAGTACATTAATTCTCAAAGAAATACTTTAATTTTCAGATTCAGAATTCAATGTTCAACTAAATATTCGAATATTCACCAAAAAAATATGAATTGGTTTTAACAAAGTAGTTACAATTTCAACCAGAGGTGAATTTGGAATCGAAATAATTTAACTTTAACATAAAAATTTAGCTCTCAAAAAACAAGTTTAAATTTTAAACAAGTAGTTGATTTTTTAATTAAAAAAGGATGAATTTTCAATGAACAATGTAAAAAAGTTTTCTATCATAATTCAGAAATATTTATTTTTATTTTTTCGTGAAAATTAAGATAATAATTCTTCCTGTATGTTTGGGCTATCATAAATTTGATTATCAAATTTAAGTCAGTTAAAAAAAGTTTATTAGAGAAACAAGTTTGCAAAACGTTTTTCTTATAACGAAAAAAAATCCTCCCCTCATGAAGTACAGATGTATTTAAATATTTTGAGAATGAGAGTGAAGGAAAGTTACATTCTTCAAATCAAATGATAATATGTCTTTTTGATTCATAAAAAGAAAGCGGTCATTTCTCGCATTTTTTCGGTAGAATTTTAAGTAGTCTAGGTTGAGTCAAATAAATTCCCAGTTTTAAATTAAAATCCCCGGTCAATAAAATTCTCAGTTTTTCTCGGTTTCCCGGTCAAGTCGCCAGCCTGCACATTGTTTTACATTTTTTACTAATGGCTTTATAAACTAAAAACAATGCTAAAATTGTTTTTCATTGCGGATAACAAATTATATGAAGGAACTTATAAGTATCAATTAAATTTTTTTACTGATGCTCTTGTGGACTAGAAACAGCGCTAAAATGTTTTCTTTTTCACGAAGGGAATAATAAATTATTAAAAGCAACATATAGTTCATTATTTTGAAATTCTTTCTTATGGCTTTGTTAACTAGAAAAAGGTGCCAAAATGTTTGTTATCACAAATTGAATAACAAATTATCAAAATGAACTTATTATATATTATTTTTAATTTTTTTCTGATGGCTTTGTAAACTGTAAACAGTGCGAAAATGAAATGTTTTCACACTGAAAATAACAAATTATCAAAGTAACTTGTGATTGATTATCCAAAAAATTTTTTAATAGCTTTGTAAACTAGAAACAGTGCTAAAATAATTGTTTTTATATTGTGAATAACAAATTATATAAATTAATTTTTTTACCGTTGCCTCCGTGAACTAGAAACCGCACTGGAATGTTTGTTTTCATAGAGGGAATAATGAATCACTGAGCGAAACCTATAATACATTCTTTTGAAACTTTTTTTATGGCCTTGTAAACTAGAAACAGGTGCTAAAATGTTTTTTTTTCAAATGGAATAACAAATTATTGAAATAAACTTATCATACATTATTTTAAATTTTTTACTGATGGCTTTAAGAATTGTAAACAGTGTGAAAATGTTTGTTCTCACACTGGAAATAACAAATTATCAAAGTAACTTGTAATTGATTATTTCGAATTTTTTAAATAGCTTTGTAAACTAGAAAAAGGTGCTAAAATGTTCGTTTCACATAGAGAATAGCAAATTATCAAAAGAAATGTATAGTACAATATTTCAACATTTATACTGATGGCTTTGTAGAACAGAAAAAGGTGCTAAAATGTTTTTTTTATATTAGGAATAACAATTTATTGGAAGGAACTAATAATACATTATTTTGCATCTTTTAATAATGGTTTTTTAAACTAGAAACAGTGCTAAAATGTTTGTTTTCACACTAGGAATAAAAAATGATCAAGAGTAACTTTTGACACATTTTTCAAAAATATTTACTGATAGATTAATAAACTAGAGTTTAACCATCAAAAGAAACTTATAATACAATAATTAAAAATTTTTAGTAAAAAATTGGTAAACTAGAAACAAATGACCAAATTAAACTTGTCATATATTATTTTAAGACTTTTACACATGGCTTTGTAAACTAGAAACATTGCTAAAATGTTTTTTCTTCATTCGGGTTAACATGTTATCAGAAGACACTTAAAAAACCTTTCTGTAAAATTTTTACTTATTGACTTGTAAACTAGAAAAGTAATCAAAAGAAACTTATAATACATCATTCTGCAATTTTTACTAATGGATTCGTAAACTATATATAAATTTCTGAAAGAAACTTATAATGCATGATTTTAAAATTTTCAATGATGTCTTTGTAAACCAGAAACAATGCTCAAATGTTTGTTAGTTTGCATTAGAAACAACAAATTATCAGGAGAAACTTATAATAAGTTATTTTGAAATTATAACTGATGGCTGAAATGATTGTAATTTACATTAGAAACAAAAAATTATCAAAAGAATGATAAATTGTTTAAAATTCTTACTGATGGCTTTATAAACTAGAAACAGTACTAAAATGTTTGTTTTTACATTGTGAATAACAACTTATCACTTCTTATCACAACTTCTAATACATTTTGAATCTTAGTTCCAACAATATTCATAGATAAAATAGAAGTAGGTAAAAATATTTTGTTCACTTGAACGTTTAATTCTCGAGGTACATTAGATATACAAAAAAAAACAACGAAAATTCCCCTCAGAAACAGTTATTTCTGAGCTTATGTACCCTTCTTACCCCTGCAAGAATAATTGATCATTTAGGTGTCTTTCAAACCCCTTTAAACTAGCATATTCTATACAGATTTTCTTCTTTGACAAAAAATTCAAACGAATCAAAGGAATTGCTTCATGATTTCCTTTGTTTGCAGACAGAAAAAAATGATGCACAACCCCGGAGCTTCCTTGTCATGCTTGTCATCGATTTTAATGAAAATGAAAAACTTTTTCACCCAAAAATCTCTGGATTTCAATTAACAAGACTTTAATGATGTTCCCCAGATCCTTATTTTTCCATTTTTATATTGAACTGGACCAAAACAAAGCCAAAATGCGACGCTTGAATTGTCTGACACGCACATATTGCGCTGCACAAAAAAATAAAAAATTTGTCTTCCCGATGTACGAAAAATTGAGAAAATGATAGAACAGGAATGAATAATAACTGTAAATAGAACCTACCTGACATCCGGATCTGCCAAAAGGCATAACATGACTTCGTTTTCGCATTTTTTCTTCGCCTTGATGTCGTAGGGCATACGAGAATTTCTCAATTTATTGTTAACAGCCTCGAAGAACTTTTGCCACTGCATAATTGACGATTCCTACTTCTTAATTTCCCGTGGACTTAAAGACGTATCATAAACGTTTTAGTAGGAAAGAACACGAATAAAAATGTAACACGTCCCAGGTTAGAGGTTATGTTACGTTCCTCACAACCGGCATCGCAAATTCTAAAGTCACGAGACCTGGCACAAGGCACTTGATTTTACAGGTAATTCTTTGCGATATAATTGAAAAATTGTTGTTAAGGTTTCACAATTTTGTCAATAGGGAAGTCTAAGAATAAGGATAAAAAATAGCGTCAGTTTCCAATCGTAAGTTCACGGTAGTCTCTCGCTAGCAACTTGACAGATTATCTTTATTATCTTACCTAGGAAACGTTTGTCTACTCGTTCATTGAACGAATGTCATCTTGAAATATCTAGATATCTAGATAAAAGAAAATAGTCATAATGGCGAGTTCACATTCATTTTCCATTTTCCTGACTTTTTTTCTTTTTTTTTTCTTTTTCGAACCAAAACGGGTGGCACAGGTTTATGATTTTACTTCCATTTTTATTTTGGATGAAATAAAAGAAATGAGTCCTAATTTCAATTGTTTTTCCGGAAATTATATAAATTTGTTAAGATTTCGTTGCCATACAAATTCGAAAATTTCAAAATAATATAAAAAGAATATCAGAATTTTTGGATCAACTTTCGATTTTCCATTAGATTTCACAATGATTGCAAAGGCTTAACAAACATTGCAAAAATCCAAAATCCAAACACTTCAAATGAACTGTTTAGTTTAATAGTTTTAAGTATACTAGGAAATCAGAAAAAAAATTGATAAAAAATTATGCAGAACCTATAGAGCAAAGACTAGAGAAGCAGAGGAAACCTAGTAAAAAAGTGAAGGAGTTGGAAAATAGTTTGGAAAAAGTACAAAAAGCTCAATCCATAAGTTCAAAGGGGTGGAGATGGGGATAATTAGGATAAGGCGGAAAGGTTGAGGAAAGAAGAATGGAGAGGAATGAGAGGAGAGATATAAGAGTAAAGATAGTGCGATTAAAGGTATGAGATAAGAGGGAAGAGATTGGAAGGAAGGTGTGAAAGACGAGCTAGAAAGGATAGAGGCTAGAGGTAGAGTGGATGAAAAGTATAGTAAGGGACAAGGGAAGAGAGAAAAAAATGGCGCTGATAAAATTGAAGAATAGAAAACATATAAGAACTGTGTTGTGAAAGAATAAGAGACTGTTATATGGAAGAGCGGAGAGATTAGAGGATGATTGGACATGGAAAGAAAGACAAATCTCAAAATTGGGAAAACAGTAGGAAAGGAACAAGGGAAGGTAAAAAATACATGGGTTGAGAAAAAAAAATTATACAGATGGGAGGCATGAGCAGAGGTGGAATTGGGACGAAGAGCGAGAGGAGACTTATTAGTACAGAATTCGAGACGTCGGAGGAAGGGGTGAGATACAAAGGAAGAGAGGAAAATAATAAACAAAGTAAAGAAGGAGTTATAAAGAATGAAATAGGAAAAGAATGGAGGATATGTTACTGGACTGTATAGCTGGATTAGGAAGAAAGGAGCGGGAGTACATTCAAAATTTGGGGCAATGGAAAGTCGTAGTGATGATAGAGAATGGTGATGGAAATGGGGAAAGATTTGATAGCAAAAAAAGAGGATCGAGATAGTTCAAAGGAACTGGAAGGATATATTAGGGAGATATTGAGACAAGAACAGGAGTTAGGGCAGTGGATGGGAGGAAGAGAAGGTGATATGAGAGAGGTGGAAGATAGTAGGATTGTATGTAAATGGAGACAAAAACAGGAGTTGGGGGGGTTGTATGGAGGAAAAAAAGGTGTGAATTTATATCATAGGGAGAGGCTTTTATGCAGAAACAGAAGAAAGAGAAGGAGATGAGACTGGGATGAACTCTAAAGACAAAGTAGTGAATGGGGAAGGAAGGAAATTACTGAATAGATTGGAGGTGATAGAATGGTTTTTCTTGAACGGGAATATTGAGGGTGATGAGAAGGGAGAGTGCACTTGTACAGGGGGAAAGAGAATGTGATTGTTGATGAGGTAAGGAAGAAAATTAAACTTGAAATAGGAGAATACGCGTGGACTCGGACCATTTTCCATTAATAGTGAAAGTAGAGAGAAGAAAAACTGAAGGGCGGAAAACAGCTACTGAAATCAAGGAAGAAAGAAGAGAAGGAAAAGGTGATTGGTCAGCAAAGGGGATAGAAGAATTTATAGAAAATATACAGATGGTGCAAATGGGGGGAGGAAATATAAACGAGATGGAAATGTTGATGGGAAAATTATACAGAATTTTGGAAGAAACTGTTAAGAAAGTAGGCGGCGAATGGAGACAAAGAAATAGCTGCGATGGGGAATGTAAGGAGAAAAAAACCGGAAGTGAGAAAGCAACTCAAAAAATGGAAAAAAAGGGAAGAGCAGTGTTGAAGAGTACAGAAGAAATCAGGAGCATAAAGCGTTACGCGATGAAAGAAAATAGGAGAATAAAAAATTCGAAGAGGAGGCAGAAAGGGCTATCACGGAAGAAGAAGTATGGAAAGTAGTAAATGAAGAAAGGAATGAAAGAAAAAGAATAAATCAAGGGAATGAAATGTAATTTAAAAAGGGTGAAGGAGAGGATATCACAAGAAAATAAGTACAGAAGGTAATAGGGTCAGTGAAAGAGGGAAAGGTAAGAGTAAGAGTATAGATGAAATCCCCAATG
>WSXT02212861.1:0-17589 GCA_011762715.2 Neuroterus valhalla | reverse complement strand
ACAGACAGACACCAACGTAAAAACTACTTTTTCGGAATCAGGAGGTCTCAAAACGTGGAGTTTTCATAAATTCCGCGGAAGTCAATTTTCACATAAAACCAATACCTTCTCATTATGATGAGAATGTAATAGAAAAACACAAATTTGGTTCGATATGTTATAACACCGCGCATTTCAAAATCCCACTTGATTAATATGGGGATATTTTGGATTTTCAAAATGTGCACTCATACTCCAGGGTTCGATCGAAACGTGCCTCTTAAAATAAGACACGAAAAATATATTTTAATATAATTTCACGAAAATAATTGTATGTTTAATATTTTATATAATTGATCCTAACTTTTTCATAGAAACTTGCCTAAACAAATGAAAATTGCTCAAATAATGACCTGCCGTTTCTAACCGAATTTACTATAATATACTCAAAATCATTCAATATTATGTTTGATTCAGAAAAGTACGATTTTAGAAAAATTTCCGAAAAAATAGTTGTTCAAAAAAATCATATTGTAGATTATCCATACTTAATTTGAAGTAAATTCAAATGAAGTAACAATAAATAATTGTATAAACAATAACAAAGAGCTTTCGAAGAAATATATACTACTCCCCGGAATGATTCAATATTGTTTTATTCAAAAAAATAGGATTATGAATTCAATTTTACGAAAATTAATTGTTCAAACAAAGTATATTTGTTCAAAAAATTAGAAAATTGTTAATATATTATTTCCATACACTGCATAGTCAGAGGAAAAAATGTTTTCACAATTTTTTAATTGGAATGATATGATTATCTCACAAGAAGCAGCATAGGATACTAATTTGAAGAAAAAGTGGACATCTCTGCTTTAATTCTCAGAAGAAAAAAAAATAAACAATAAGTACTTATTTAAATAATGAAATAACTTTCTTGGAAATTTTACTACTTCAAACGATGAAGATTACTGCATCAGAAAAGTCGTTCATTTTTTACAATTTTTGGGAATTAATAATTGTTTAAAAAACTTGAATGTGTTTAAACATTCAAAACAAGGTAAAAAAGTTATAGGAAATATTAAAATTGTTCTTTTTTGATTATTTGTATGAAAAAGACGTCGGGAAATACTTAAAAAAATAACAATAATACGTAAAAGTATAGTCTTCCATTCCAAACGAATTCACTAGTATTGATTGATTATTTATTTTAGAATCAACTTTTTTGATGTTGCTTCTGTTCAATTAATTTGAACCTAAAATACACTTATAATATTTTAAAATAACTTTTTTGTTCATTTTACGAAGTATGGGCCAAGTAATGTTTTGTATGCACCTAAGTTCTTGCAAGGACAAAAATCATGACATATTTTCGAAAACATTTCTTTGCAATTTCAAAAACTCAGGACCGTTAGAACTTTGATTGTGGACTTTTATTTAATTTTCCAATTTTTTAACTCGGCATCAACCAAAGAAATCTCCTAGGATAGTTTGACAATAAAAACCATTTTCTTCAGTGAAAATACCGGAGTATATTTAATTTGCAATAAAAAATGATTGAAAATTATTTTGTGCCAATTTGTTAACGTAAAAGAAAAAATAATAGCTGAAGTGACTTTTATTTATCAACCGTTTTTCTCTCATTCAAAAAATAACTCCTTTTTGTTCCACGCCACTGGCGTCATAGAAAAACAAATGCCTGTCATGAACAGCCAGTAGTGATACAGGAGAGCTTTCTTTTCACTGAATTTTAGTTTTTTCCTTTCCCGTCAATATTTCTGCTTTTTTCGATAAAAACACAAATGCCTCGTTGTTTAATTAAATCCTTGGCACGATATAGTCGAACGGACAGAGACGAAGAAGGTATGTATAGCACTAAACTTTTTGAAATAATTCAACTCATCTTTTTAGACATGACAAGTTTTTATCCTTATTGCAGAGTGTTAGTAGACACAGTTGTTCTAATGAAATCTTTCAAACTGACTATTAGATAAGGTTTTTACATTATTTTATTATTTCCACTATGAACTCATGCTTCGATCAATTTTTCATGAAATTTACTAATTTGATCTCAATTTTCCGAAATCCTCAAAAGATTAATTCAGAATCAGTATTTTGTATTCTTTGTACAATCAAGTTATTATTTTTTATCCTCAGTTCCGTTGCAGATCTCGATTAATTTTCTGTTTTTCAATTTTTAATTTTATGTTAACCTTTCTATTCATCTAAACTTTTTTACCAACAATTTGACTAACAAGTTTCGGAATTTTGATCGTAATTTTTTACTAAAAAATCGTGTTAATTCTGCACATTTTAATTCTCATAAATTTTTCAAATTTGAGTATATCCCTCACAATTTTTAATAATATTATGAAATCTCTCAAACGCAAGGATAAAAATATTTATTTTTAACATGATACTACAAGCTTTATGATTTACTTTTTATTTTTGGTGGTAGGTTCGCTTTTTCGGAATTTGATTGCTTATTTTTATTCCAGACTCGGACTCTACAATTTGGGTTCCACCAGCGGCAGTCTCGCGAAGAAAAAAAATCCCAAAGGAAAATTTTACAAAATCGACGAATTTATGGAACTGTCCGAAGCTCTCAATTGTCACCCGATATGGTTTCAAAGACAATGACAACATGCTCTGGACTGCAGAGGTTCCTGAGGAATTGGGTTTAAATATAATTTCTCCTAAAAAAAATCATTATAGAGGTGCTCCAAATTCTGAGGAATCACTCAATAATCCAGAAACGTCTGGAAGCTGCGTTGAATTAATTGAAGAGATAGAAATCCCCTCTGTTTTTGAATTGAAAAAATCCGGAACAGATGTTTCTGCAAATTTGGCTAATTTTGAAGCTTATGAGAAATTGGTTCATATTTCCGAAAAATATAATAGAAATTTCAATAGAGTTGGAAACCAAATTGAAGAATCCTTGCCGGGTTTGTATTTGTCTCCTGAAAAAATTGTAGAAAAGACGGATGATGAGGTCGAGCAGCCAAGCTGGAAACGCAATAAGGTTTTGCATTATTGCCCCTTTTGTAATAAAAGCTTTGATCGCCCCTGGGTATTAAAAGGACATCTGAGACTTCACACTGGAGAGAGACCTTTTGAGTGTCCCGTTTGCAACAAATCGTTTGCTGATCGGTAAGATATTAAGAATATAAATTTTTTCTCGTTTTTATTAAATTTTTATGAGTCTCAGAAATGAAAATGAGAAGTGAATAATAATTAATTAGAGAAGCGACTCGTTAAGTAAATAACGATGAATTAATACTTATCTAATGATAGAATTTGAAAAATTTGATTACTCTGAAGAGACTAAAAAAAAGATTGATTTTGTGGTCGCAGATCAAATTTGAGGGCTCATCAAAGAACGAGAAATCATCATGAGTGGCAATGGAAATGTGGAGCTTGCTTCAAAGCTTTTTCTCAAAGACGATATTTGGAACGTCACTGTCCAGAAGCTTGTCGCAAGTACAGAATATCCCAGAAGAAAGGTTCTGAATAAATATTTATGTGAGAATTGAACTATCTTTATTTGTTGAAGAGTTCTTAATTCCTTTTGTATTTTTATACCCATAAGACATTTTCAATAAATGCTTTTATTGTGAAATTTTAATAATTTTGTCTTTACTTGCAAGCAATAATTGACGAAAAATAAAAAATCCTGAATGCTGATATATTGGAATGTGAGAGAATTATAAACTTTTCTTTTTCAGATCACGAATATCAACTTTGGCTTATTTCACAGAATTATTAAACAAACATCTGATTTACAGATTGAATTGTCTTTTAAAATTAAAATAAAATTTTCCTTGAATATAAAATAGAGAATTTCTAATTTTTTACACTTTTTATTTTCCGGAATTAAAAAATTTTAAAATCTTGTTTATAATTGGCACTTATTCAGAGTATTAAAAATAAAAGCCCGAGAAAAGCGTCTAAAAATATTTTGAAGAATTTTCAAAAATCCAGATTTGTGCTGGAAACTTCAATTCGATTTCATTTTTAATTTGTAATTTATTGAATTTTTGATTGTTTGCAATTTTGAAATTCAAAAATCTTTCTTTCAATTTCCTACTAATTTCGTGTAAAAAATGAAAGCCCAAGAAAAGCTTTTATTCATAAAATACGTCGAAACCCAAATTTGGTAAACTCCATCAACTGAATATTATTCCTCAGGGGAGATGAATTTGAAAAAAATCAGCATTCAAATAACTCACTCTGTCGGTAAAATCGGTAAATAACCTCTCAACTCAGAACAAGAGCATGAGAGTATTTTCGTTAAAATAGAAACTAAATCGCATGGAAGAAATAAGAAATTAAACTAAAATTAACTCTCATTATTATTTTTCAAGAAAAAATCCAGATTTATATTTCTTCCTTCAATTTATTCTCGATTGTAATTCCCAACGGTTCAATTTCAAATCGTTCAAATTTAATCGAATGTGGCAAAAGTGGTGGGAGGTCATCGCGGTGTCATCATTGGTCATCATGGCGGTGGAGAGGTTTCCAGTCTTTATGATTTCTTCGTCCATGACACAACCACAAGCCGTGTATAATCTTGTTCACCGTCTCGTCGAGTTAACAAATATTCTCGCATTTGACGCAGTGCGTTAGTTGCAAATTATCAATTGAAAAAGAGGACAATACTGAATTGAAAGTACGCGAAGAGTTCCGGAACGGAAATACCGAAAGTGCTTTCGCCGGGGGTTTAACCAGGTTTAGCGCAACACTACGTGTTGCGAGCTAGAGACTTGACATTGGAACGGCCATTTTGGCTTGTTGTTTCCTAATCGAGTGCTCCGTTCAGCATCGACATCCATCCGTTTCAAGGTAAGAAATATGAATTTCCAGAATACTTTTTCCGCCTACCAAGATCCCAAGTTGGACTTTCTTCCCTTTCGTTTCCGTTCGCGAATTCTTCCTGCTAATTTCCTTTCAATCCAGAAAGTCCCCTTTTGGAAATCTCTTTCCGATTTTGTTCTCGTACCTTTCTTTGCGCGACCGTTACGTTCTAAAATTTTTCCGAGCTTTCTTAGAGTTCCTTTCAATATTTTCCTTCTCATCTGTCATTTTTCATGAATTTATAGGTTATGCGATAATTAATCTTCCAAAATTCTAGTTTTAACATCATAAATTTGTAAACTTGTGTTTTATCACCATACGGAGAAGTTCAGTGTCCCAATTAAAA
This sequence comes from Neuroterus valhalla, assembly GCA_011762715.2. NCBI lineage: Eukaryota > Metazoa > Arthropoda > Insecta > Hymenoptera > Cynipidae > Neuroterus > Neuroterus valhalla. Next base: position 12,410 of record WSXT02212861.1, on the reverse strand, counting down.
GAAAAATGTATTTCATTTTCTGAATTACCAGTGAAGGAGAATAGTCATATTTAGTCTTTGGATAAAATTCGTAAGAATAAAATCATAAGACAAATAATGGAAATTATTTCAAAAATATTCTTGTTCAAGTAAATTTAATTCCTCAACGTAAAAAATACAGTAACGTAATCGAAGCTTATAAATAATTCAATTTTTTCTTCAAATGTTTGTTCCTCATCTGTTGAATTTGATTAAATCTTCTGTAAATTTTGAAAACAGGATTTCAAATCGAATACTCTGATATATTTAAAGGTTATATGTTAAAATCATTTTAGCAAGAAGTGTTATTAATTCTGGATTTTATTGACTCCATGTCTGAAATAAAATTGGAATAATCATTCACGAGGGATTCAAAGGAAGGTATTCTAATCTAAGAAAGAAACATATGATGAAAAACTTTTAGCTTGTAGAGTTCACTCGTGTACTTTGATGTTTACATCCGAGACAAAAACATAGAGACGGCTGACTCGTGGATTAATGTAATCTCCATCTATTATTCTTGCACCTCTTTTCAAGTTCAAATTACTGTTGTGAAATATGTAAGGCTTCTAACACGTTCTTCATAAATTATCAGTTGAATTTCTGAAGGTAATGACTCACTATATTTTACAACATTCAGAAAATTTTCCGTGGTGTAAATAAAATACTTCTTTGCGTAGTTAACATCATTAGGATTTAACTTACGAAACTCGGTATCTGAAATTTGATCTTTAAATTCTTGCAAAAAAAAAAAAAATTACGATTTATATTATCGCAAATATGCCAGTCAGTTACTATATCATAGAAGTATTCTGTTTACTCTGTTCTTCATTTTCTTGAGTGTAAATTGTACAAATATCTACACCAATTGATAGTTAAGTTTCTAAAATTATCTGAAACATTGAAAATAATGTTTTTTGCATAAAGTCAATGAATCCTCCCAAATTCTACAAAATTATACTGCAGATTTTGGCAATTCAAAATTTCAACCTCAGGAATATTAAGTGAAAAAGTTTCTAAACCGAATACTTTCTGGTTTAAAAATTCAAAATCGGATCCTTTGGAACTTTACTTCACTGAAAATTGGATAACATTAGTTTATACCGTTATAAATAATAAAATAATGTTTTGAGTTAAATATAAAAAAGTAGATAAATACTGCCGTACAAGCTAAAACGAGACATAAATGATATTTCCATGAAAAATGAGTTTTTGTTATCACTGCATTCGTAAGTGAAAGCTACATCTAAATTTGTTAATAAAAATAATAAATTAATAATATTTATTGAAAAAACGACTGTTTAAGAATGAGGAACGTTGGAAAAGTTGAAAAATACAACAGAAAAAGATACACAAAGCACTTTGCGTGTTCTAAAATTTATACGTGACATAGAATACGTAATCATCATACAAAACAAAAAGAATCCAAAGTACTTAGTGTCCTTTTTGCCTTGTAAAAGTGACCGAGTGCGGACCGCATTTACGAACGAAAAGTTTGTAAATTGCCTTCTACAATAAAGGCATTGTGACTTTCGGTTCATTTTTGCTTTTTATTTTCGACTTTTCGCGGCTACTTGAAACCCGCAATTCCATTTTATAATAGAAATTGGTAAAACAGTCATTTTTTTTCTCTTTAATATGAAAGAGCACATTATTTTTACCCTAATACTGTATGTAAGTTTTTCAAATTTCTATTCGATAATAGAGTTTTTCGGGTAGATAGATTTTCTCAGTTCGAGTCAGATTGGACTTTTGGATCATTTTAGTTTTTACGGCAGAAAAGGGCGGAGGAAAAAATTACCGAAGGGTGATCCCTTTGTCCGAACTCAAAGATACTGGTATAATTTTTCTACTAAAAAAATAACATTCGAGTTTCAGGTTGGAAGAAATCAGCAGTTTCCTCGACAAATGCTTCTCCCTTAGTAATTGGTTTTGTTCCCCGTAATATTTTAACGCGCCCTTATTTATTTTGGATTGGCGTGAATTTTTAGATAAATGGAAAAAAAAATTTAACAGAATTAGCTTCAACAAAAACAATTTTTTCTCAGAGAAAAATTTGCATTTCAAAATAATAAGGTTGCAAAAATGTAATACATGTCCGTCCGAGATATGATGGTGACAATAAAGTTTATTAAATGTCAATCTACCGAAAAATCATAATTTTTACCCTACAAAGCAAAAAAGTGAAATAAAAAAAAGGGATTAATAAACTCTGATCTTTGTGGTTTTCAGGTCCTTGAAGCACCGTATCGCTCCCAAGATGATGACCGAAACACATATAAATTCCAATCACATGCTGAATTCTGGTTTGGGTCCAAAAACGGATCTAGCAAAAATGGATGATGTTGGTTGGAAAGCCAAGTTGAAAATCCCACCGAAGGATATACGAATGAAAACTAGCGTAAGTTTCTTAGGAAAACCGATCTCTGATTCTGTTAGACCATTTATTAATTTTTCTTCATCAGACTAAACTACCGTGTGGAATTTTTTGAATTTTACTTCAAGTTGGGCGAGCAAACTTCACAGTTAGGGGGCTTTTATGAGTAACTTGATTTTTTCCATTCATTATACTTTAAGAAAAAATGAGATTTTTTTCTTGCTCGAGGGTCGTAAATTCTATTCTGATTTTAATTTTCTTTTTGAAATTTGAAGCATTTGCAAGTCCTGATACCACAGGTTTGTATATCCCAATGGAGAGATAAATAAACAAATGTTGCAGGATGTTACCGACACACGTGGAAACGAGTTCGAGGAGTTTTGCTTGAAACGAGAATTGCTGATGGGGATCTTCGAAAAAGGCTGGGAGAAGCCTTCTCCCATACAAGAAGCCAGTATTCCCATTGCACTCTCCGGCAAAGACATTTTGGCGCGTGCCAAAAACGGAACAGGCAAAACTGGAGCATATTCTATTCCAGTTTTGGAACAGGTAAGAAAAACGCACTTCAAAATTTTCTTGATTCGCAGTTGAAAGAGAAATACAGAATGTATAATCATACATACATAAATGCTCTATTTCATTTCACTGTTCGCAGACCTAACACTAACACTGATGATATTTGGAATTGAAACCTTTTTTTCTTGTCTACAGGTTGATCCTAGGAAAGACGTGATACAAGCGTTAGTGATAGTGCCCACCAGAGAGTTGGCATTACAGACTTCACAAATATTGATCGAGCTTGCGAAGCACATGGATGTTAAAGTGATGGTTACCACTGGTGGAACTAACTTGCGCGACGATATTATGAGGATTTATCAGAAAGGTATTATATTATCTTTATAAAGATTGAATGCAATGAATCGAAATATTATCATGGAATCACATCTAATTATTTCTCTCCTTCTTTTTTGCAGTGCAAGTTATCATAGCCACCCCAGGTAGAATTCTTGATCTCATCGACCAGAACGTTGCCAATATGGATCACTGCAGGATCCTCGTGTTGGACGAAGCTGATAAACTTCTGTCTCAAGACTTTAAAGGAATGTTAGATCATGTGATTTCTAGGTATGTTCAAGTTGAAAACATTTCCACACGTACAACAGGGTTTCTAGCGACCTTGAGAACCTGGACTTTTCCTTGGTAGTTTTGTTGAACCTTGAAAATCAGGAATATTTTTCATGAGACCCTTCAATTTCAATTATGTATATTTATTATTAAAGATTCATTGAATTGATAAATTGTGATGTTGATCTTTTGGAAATCATAGAATATATAAAACGATTTCAAGAAACTGTTTATTATGGATAATTCTATAAAAAATAGACGGCAGATGTGCAAAATAGACAGCCTGAAAAAACTTGATTCTTTGACCTGTAAAACCTGAAAAATCACTTTGAATTGCGTTCCTGAAAATCGCTAGACATCCTGCAAAGTTTTTGTTTTTAGTCTAAATTAAATTGCAAAGTTAATGTCTGTGTCTGAAATATTCTTGTTTTGGTTTTTAGATTACCTCAGAGACGCCAGATTTTGTTGTATTCAGCCACTTTTCCTCTGACTGTAAAACAGTTTATGGAGAAGCACCTGAAAGATCCGTACGAGATCAATTTGATGGAAGAGCTTACCTTGAAGGGAGTGACACAATACTACGCTTTTGTACAGGAACGCCAGAAAGTTCACTGCCTTAACACGCTATTTTCCAAGGTTTGTATTTTTATTTTTCTGGTTGCATCCGTAAACCATTTTGCTTGTGACATTCAAAATATGACTGATACTACACTTGGAAGTTTGATTGTATAGTTAGTTGCAACTTCGAGATTTTGCATATTTCTAATTTACCTATGAAATCTCTTTTTCTTCCAGTTACAAATCAACCAGAGCATAATATTCTGCAATACGACACAGCGCGTGGAACTACTGGCAAAGAAAATTACGGATCTAGGATATTGTTGTTATTACATCCACGCGAAAATGGCCCAGGCTCATCGAAACAGAGTATTTCACGATTTCCGCGCAGGGCTTTGCCGGAATCTGGTAAGTGGAACCATTATTTCATGGTGACAATTATTTTCTAGATAAGTTGAGAGTCCGTTTGGTTTGAAATAATATATCAAATTTTCTACCAAAACTTCATAGAATATTTGTCTTGTTGCTGACAATTTTATTACAATGTAAAATTCTTCGGATTTGAAATTTGAGATTTCAATTTGTGAAATTTTAAGAACTGAAATTTTTCCATTTCTAGCTCATACAATCTTTGGATAACTGCTTGAAAAGCCCTCAAAATACCCTAGATCGGGAATTCGTAGCTTTTTTCACGAAGTTTCGAGCATTTATCCAAGAATCATCATGAACAGAAAGTTAAGACATTAAAAAACAAGGCGCCTACGAAAAAACACTTTTTAATTAAATAAATTTTAGTTTTTAATTTCATATATGATTGGCGTATTTTAGCAATTTTATGTCAAATCATCTGAAGAATTCAAGCTATTTTTAGTAATCTTGTTAAAAATTCTAGTATTTGTTCTCTTCGTTGTCGAAAGAAAAACCCCAGGATGATTTTTGGAAGATTCGAAAAACTTGATAGTAAAAATTGAAAATTTCGGTTTTTTCTTGGAACTCGCCTAATTTTAGTGATTTTAGAGCCATCAAGATGTATTTTTTTCAAATTACACGTATAATGAGGTGCAGTTTTGAAGAAATATTTTTTGGAAAAAAAAATGCAAAAACTTCTTGGATTTTTCAAAAGCAAATTTTCACAGTAAATCCCTACAAAAAAAACTGTTCTTTCTTTTATGGATAGCTTACAATGTCTTCTTAAAGCCCTGTAAATTCTAGAATGGGATCTCAGTTTTCGAGAAATAATAAAGAACGTACGCCGTGGCATGACGATCTCAGTACGAAGGGCGCCCGAGAGTCTGAACGCTGAAGTTCGTGCAAGCGTCATTCTTTTCGATTCACAGTTCAGACTTTCAAGCGCTCTTCGGACTGGGATCGTCATGCCATGAAGTACGTTCCTAATAATTTCTCAAAAACTAATAGAGATCTCATTCCAAAATTTACAGAGCTTTTGGAGGACATGGTAAGCTAGCTACAAAAAACAAAATAAAAGAAAAAAAGGTTTTCTTCAGGGGTCTAGTTTGAAAATGTTGTTTTGGAGAGATCTAAGAAGTCTTTGAATTTTGCTTTCCCAAAAAATATTTCTTTAAAACTGCATCTTATTACGAATAATTAAAACAATCTAACACCTTGATAGCATTGGAATCATCAAAGTTATGAGAGTTGGAAAAAAAATTCGATTTTGAATGTCTCCCAAGTTTGTTTAATTTCTCAAAAATCATTTAAGGGTTTTACCTTCAACATCTGCGAGAAAAAATACTAGTTTTCATCAAGATTACAAACAATACCTTAAATTCTTCCGATTATTCGAAAACTACCGTATTCTTCAAGAATTTATTCATTTTGAAGGAATTGATATACTCCTTATTTTGCTGATAAAAGTACGCTATAATCGTTTTTCAGTTGGCATTGGAAAATGTTTTAAAAATCTGTGGGCACAATTTCAAAGGCCTAGTTTTAAACTGTTAAGTTTTTGAAATCTTTTTGAAATTGAAAAATATAGACCAATTTTATTTTTGAATGTCTTAATTTCAAGTTAAGTTTTGGAATAATGTCTGCTTTAAAATGTTGTTTCAAATTTGAGGAACTGCTCTGAAATTTCTAGTGGGCACCCTGTAAGTTCTACTTCTAGAATCCAACTAGAAATTAATTTTGTGCTGTTTCCAGGTTTGCAGTGACTTATTCACGCGTGGAATTGACGTGCAAGCTGTGAACGTAGTGATCAACTTTGACTTTCCTAAAATGGCAGAGACGTATCTGCATCGCATCGGTCGTTCTGGAAGGTTCGGCCACTTAGGTATTGCAATTAATCTAATCACGTACGAGGATCGTTTCAATCTCCATCGTATCGAACAGGAACTCGGTACCGAAATAAAACCGATTCCTAAAGTGATTGACCCCAGTTTGTATGTTTCGAGACCCGAAGACAATAGTTGTTTGGAAGAAGGTAACGTTTCTAAGTAGTTTCGAAATACAATTGCTTTATTATCGCTCAAAGAAAGTTTCAAGTGGGGAAAAGTGATGCGTACCAAGCACGCGTAAATGTGCTTAGAACTTGAACAATGAAAGTAAAAAATTTTCAAGTTACTTAAGTCTGATGAAGATAATGTACAAGTGAGTTTGAAAGTGCAAAAAAAGGAAGAAGTGATAAGATGAACTTCAAACTACAAGAAGTGCTACAAACATTTAGATAAAAATAAGTCCGTACACGAGACTGCAAATAACAATCGTCGAGACTATGAAAAAAAGGTTTACTTGTAAATAAGCTATACTGAGCATGATTTTAATCATGTGGTAAGCGCTCGGTAAACTCAGTGAATGAAGTGATTTGAGTGCCAGTGCGAGTCATTCTTTGTAAATAAAAATATGTTTAAGGTGTACATAGGGCTATTTCACAACAGAGTCAAGTCATTATCAAGTTGCACACAAAAAAAACCATAAAATCAGTCGACGTGATCATCGCATTCTACCGAAAATGTAAATATAAACATTCCACGTCATTTTCAAGAGCCGATTTTTATACCGATTCAAGCTTTCGTTTCTAACTTTTATTTCTTACTCGTCAAAGTCGGGCATTCGCAATCGACCTCGTGAAAGTTACTCGCTAATCGATATATCGATGTTGTTGATTTAAACATACTCTTATCACAATCATAAATTATTTGTATATCAAGATTTGTTAGTGTACAAATATTGTATTCGCTTTTAAATTGCATCGTCGATTTTGGCTTGACTTTGTGCATTCAATACTGCCATACAACTCTGAAATTCAAATCACTTTTCCGAAAAGAAGGACGTTTATTTTTCGTTTAACCTAATTGGTATTAGATATTTTATTTTCATTTCAATGTGATTGGATTTTTTACGATACTGTGATTGAGCGTCAGAAGTTGTAAAATTGGCTAGTTTTATACAATTATTTTTATAAATAACTGGCTGGTGGATCACAAAAGAATTGGGAAGCCTGACGCACGATTGCCATTTAACGGATGTCTACTCTTTTCTAATTTATTCACAAAAGTATGAGAATAAAGCGACGAAAAATTATGAGAATTGAGAGGAAAAGAATGCCAAACTGAAAACAACGAAAGTTTTCAAAGAAAACGTTTTCGCTTATCCGAGATCGTAAGGTTTCCCTTCTCCCTGAACGCATTCTGCATCACACCAAGGCCAACTTGTCCGAAAGAAAAAATGTATTTACAATGCAATTTTACAATTCATATTTAAAAAAGGAAAAATCCTAATGCATATTAGCCACCAGCCATTGTGACCTACATTTATGAAAAGAATTTCGTAATGCAGGAACAGTAAGCATTAAAAGAGTATTTCGTAATTGAAGAAAAACTGTCCTTACGAAGTTGTATACAGATTTAATAAGAAGCGGTTTAAAATGCCTTTGTATTTATCATTTAAATTAAATTAAAAAACTGTGTGAACACTTCGATGTGAGAAACTTGCCAAGAGAAGTTTTTTTGTTATTTGAGAGCGATGAGGCGATAATTTATAAAATGGCACGTGCTTCCTTGAAAAATGTTGTTCGTCAATTATCTCGGAAAAAATACGAATAGCACGTCTGATTGAAAAAAAATATAGACTCTTGGTGTCTTTTTAAGGTATGAATCGATGCGTCTGTGTGCGAATGTTTGGCTGGTTCATTTACGACCTGTTTGTTCGTTGATGTATTATTAAATTGTGATACTAAGCGCATTGTAAACCGTTATCCCATCGATCAAAACCATTTTCTTGCGAGAGGTGTTTCGAATCCACAGTTATTTCTGTAAGATTCAGGGGAGAAACACCGTGGGATTTTCAGTCTAAATTCAGTCTTAAAGACTGATTTGCTTTAAATCCGGGCGATAACAAGAGAGCCAGGAAAGATGTTGTATAAACTCTTGTGAACCATCGCACTTCCCAAAATTAAACTTAGGTTTCAACAAACGGCTTAAAAAGTTTTGTAGACAAGTTTGTTATCTTTTTATAAATTTCATTCGTGACTCGACTAAGCAAAAATATCATTCTTTATCAAATCAAGTCGAGTTACCCGCGAATTCATCAGAATTAGCTCTCTTCTCAGATTCAAACTCTTTTAAACTGAATTTTGATTCTTAGATTGGAAGCTTTTTTTTTTTTTATTGTCGTAATGATACCTCAAAGATGAAAAGTCAGAAGCCTTGTCTAATTATGGTATCTTTGAGATCAATTTATTTACATTTTGCAGACTGCTCTAAAATTCCATTACGTCTTGGACTAGCTTGGCTGTCCCAGGGTGCATTTTCCAAAGGGAAATTTCAAGCGATTTAATTTAAAGGATAAAAACATTACTTGCGCAAGCGACAAGATCATTTGCTTTTTTGAAAATGCATCTCTACTGGATTATCAATTTCCCCGAATGGCAGTTTAAATTAAAGGCAGTCGCGAAGTACATCGAATCCAGTGAAGTCCATTGTTCCGGTAGTGATTATGATATCGGATCGATATTTTGTACAGAGTTTTTGATATTTGAGATTTTTCGTTGACAATTTGGAACTTCACGCTTTGCTCGAAGCGACTTGGTCCAACTTATTGTTTGATTTGAAAGGATAGCAGTCTTGCGAAAAGCGAAAGTAAATAAATAGTAGAAGTTGGAGAATAGGGTCGATTATCGACACGTTCAGTTTGAAGACAGAGGATTTCTTTTTTAATTGATGAAAAGATCTCGCTCATCCAGGAAAGTTGAAAATTAAAACCCTTTCTTCAAACTGGCACCAAATGTCCTTGAAAAAGGAGTTTTGTTTGTAAAGATCGTGGCATAATTGTCGAGCGATCTAGGCGGATTGTTAACATCGGGCGAAAGAGGAAAAGAAAATGAATCCCACCATTCCATCAACTGGGTCTCTTTTCAACTTTTTTGTGATCGTACGACTATATCGTACCAGTGAAGAAATAAGACCTTTACTCTCTCGTTCGAGGAGAATAAAGTTCTCTTTTCTTCACATTTTTCTGAGTCGATAGATGGAATATAATAAACTGTGTACTGTGTAGGATATCCATGAAAGTTTCGTCCTCGTTTTCGAAATGTGGTATCGGTACATAAGTTTTATATTCGTATCATATCAAAAAAAAAAAAAAGAAAAAAAACATATATAAACATTAAAAGATGGGAAAAAAAACTGATCCGACAATTAATAAGACCTGTCGTTCTGTGAACCACTAGGTCTAGGTGATTTCCTTTTACTATGAAATCTGAAAATACTTTGTCACATCACAAAAAAGTATAAGTTAGTATAAAAGAAGTTGAATACTCTTGATAAATGTTTCACCGGCAAACGAGAATTTGATTTGATTCAAGGAAAGGATCATTTGTTTTGTGACAATGGAATTCAGTTTTCAATTTGAAAAATTCAATAAAAAAATGTATATCGGCATTACAGCATTGCGAAATTTTGAAACTCAATTCCCCGTTGCCAATCGCACACTCATTTCGCAATGTTGCATTATCATAAATCTGACCTCAACATGTTGCAAAATTTTGCGTACTCTTTATTGTCTAATTTAAGCCGAGAAAATGATTGTACCCGCAATTTCAAACAGAATATTGCATATGAAAAATATAGACTCCAGAAACTTTGGACAGACTATTTCACAGCAGATTATGTTTTCGCGCTATATACAGGTCTACTTCAAAATTGTAAAAATGGGTGAGTGCACTTTTTCCAGAAGAAAACATTTATTTTTTATTTGTCACTGATTTCATTTGACACTTGCCCATTTCCAACGTAACGCATGTCCAAATTTTAATTTTTCAATGGGACCGATTTGAAAATTTGTTCCATAATAAAAAGTCCGATATCAAAACTTGATGTGGTAATTTTATTCACACTGATGTTCAGTATGACTTATTATGAGGCATTAATCTTTTATTTAAATATTATATTTTGAAGTGAATTGAGTTTGTTAAAAAAAAAAAAAATAGGAAAAAATGAACTTACTAAAGAAGAATTCTCGAGAAGATAATTAGAACGCTGGATAAACAAAAATATATTTTTTTGAAAAGGGTATTCGTAGTAGCTGAAATAAAATACTCTTGCCAAAGGATTACACATTCTATTTCGTAGAAAAAATAATGTAATAACACAGTATATCAGCGTATGCTCACAGTTTGAAGAAAAATACCTAGGCTCAATATATTCACTTTGAAAACAAATAATTAAAATCAATTGAATTCGGAATGTTCATAAGAGACAATAATTGATCACAATTTTTTTATGCTAGATATATTTTTAGCGGAAAAATTAATTTCTTATCAAATCTTATCCCCTCATCCGAATTGGGAAATAAATTTTCCATGCTACTTTTTCTTTATTCTATTTTTCTATTTGATGCAAAACCCAATTTCAAGTTTTTTGAGACTGAAATCTCGGGATTGAGATTTTCCAAATTATTAAACGTAAATTTTTTTAGACTTCAGAGGCCTTAACAATATTTCAATAAAGCAATATGATATTCATAACTTGCAATATAATATGAAACCACCTTTTATTTCTATGCGCTAATTATGAGTATGACAGTAAAAATACCCGCAAATTTTATTTTCCGTTCAGCCCAACGGTTCTGAAAATAGAAGGCCAAAATCGTTCGAAAAAACAGTTTTTATGGGATTTGACTGAAAATTGAATTTGCGGTCATTTCAACTACCATATTTGCAGGGTGGCGACTTGACCAGGAATTGCTTTGACCGGGAATTTGATTAAAAACCGGAAATTTTCTTGACTCAACTTGGACAGTTAAAAATTTTACCGTAAAAATACGAGAAATGACCGCTTTCTTTCTATAAATTGAAAAGATATCTCATTTTATTTGGAGGATGTAACATTCCTTTAGTCTGATTCTGAAATTTTTTTGATACATCTATATACTTTATGAGAGCAAGAACTAAAACATACAGGACGAATCCTCCTTATTCATCTGACTTGGGACAGGGAGGTGGAATACATACTTCAACTATTCGAATTGAGAAAAAAGGAAATTCAGAAAATTGCTCTTTCAATTTAAAAGTCCCCTCTTCATAATTTTAAATGAAAAAAGTACCTGAAACAGTTTTTAGAGTAGGATGAGTAGTATTTCGTAGTATTTAGTTAAGAAGTCAACTACTTGGTTGAAAATTAAATCATTTTGTTGGAAATTACACTTTTCTGTTGAAGGTGCATTATTTTATTATAAAATCCAGCGCTGATTGAAAATGTGACTACTCTGTTGAAAATCAATTCATCTGTTTTTAGTGAAGTTCAGTATTTAGTTGAACATTGATTTTTTAATTTGAAAATAAAACTTTCTTTCAGAATCCATTTCCTTTGTTGAAAAGTCGCCTCTTTTGTAGAAAATCAATCTTTATGGTTGAAGATTCACCTTTTTCGCATAAAATACATTTATTCTAGTTCAAGATTCAGCATTTTACCTGAAAATTCATCAGTTTGGTTGAAAATTGATTTCTCTAAATTCAACCATTTGGATGAATATTCGTCTTTATGGATGGATTAATCAGGTCGTTGAAAATTCACATATTTTTTTGAAAAATTAACTTTTGGTCGCAATCTCAACTATTCCAACTCTTTCAGTTGATGATCCTTTGTTTAGGTTGAAAACTCGTATGTTTGGTATGAAATCGGGTTTTTAAACTCAAAATGTTACTGTTCCATTTTCGGAAGAAAACAATTATTTTTTCAATTCTCAATTCAATTATTTTGTAAGACCATTGTATTTTTTGGTAGAAAATTAATCTTTCTATTTGACTATTAATCTCCTTGTTTGAATATTCACCTTCATCGTTGAAAATTGAAGTGCTCTAGTTGAATATTTATCA
>WSXT02212850.1:0-17589 GCA_011762715.2 Neuroterus valhalla | reverse complement strand
ACTGCAGAAAACCAAAAATCCTGAGCGCAGTCGATTATCGACAGACGAGTTTAGATGTAGGCATTCGATAGCATCGAATGCCTTCACCGATCCTTAGTGTCAAATCTCCCGCTCGACAGTAATTACACATGGTGAAAACACGACTAAGCGAGAATCCCGAACAGTCACCCACCGGAGCGCTAACCGCGCCCATTCATGCTTGACATACGAGATCCCGCCTAAGTCGGAAGTTACCACGCAGCTACTGCCGTCGGTGTAAATGAATCTTCTATTTTTCACTATTTTTTGTGCGACCGAAATTTGGATTTTCGATTTTTCGAGAAAACTCGAAAAGTTGTAAAGACCATCCTAGAGGGCTCCCGAAAAGAAACATTTTTTCTTCAAAATTTTTTTCATTTCTCGCGTTGTATGCTTAAGAATTCTTGGTGCACGATCGAATATGATCATTCTTTCGAAATTTATCGAGTTCACAGATTATTTTTAATTAGTTTTTGTTCGATCAAAAATGGAATTTCCAATTTTTGAGAAAATTCAAAAAGTCGTATTCACGATCTTGTAGGGCTCCCGAGAAGAAACATTTTTTCTCTCTGACTTCCTTTTCAATCTTGCGTAATTTGGCTGAAAATTCTAATTTTCTTTTATATTTTTGTATTTTGAAAATGCCACAACTCTGACAATTTTGTTTTTATCAAAAAAAAATCATGAATTAAATTGTTTCACTTTTTACCTACTACAAGAGACCGTACTTACAATTTTTGAATCTTGGAAAAAAATCAAAAAAAAAAATGCTCAAAATGTTCCCCCTCTTCGATTCTTCATCCGTAATAGCTGGTTAACGAAAATGACCTGTGTTTTTAGTCCCTCAAAATGGTTGCCAAAGGGCAATCCAATACGATCATTCTATTGATATTTATCGAGTACACAGATCACAGACTACATGCTACAGACAGATGGACAGTTTCGTAAAAACCATTTTTCCTGACTCAGGAAGTCTCGAAACGTGGATATTCAATAAAATCCGCGAAAGTCAATTTTCACAAAAAAAACAGTACCTTCTTATTGAGAATGATAATGTAAAAAATAAATGAACTAAACGATCAATCACTATTGATTGTTCCTATTACTGACATTCATTATTTGTGACTATTATTATTTCCAAAGTGGATGACATTAAAAGCCTTGGAACTCTGATGATGGATATCCAAAGTTCTTCACCACGAGTAAATGTTCCCAGGATTCCGCTTGGCTGCAGAATACATTTGAATTTTAGCTTCCTGCCACACCGGGCAATGTTCTCAACTGATCAAAAATTGTGAAAACTCTCTTCCTAAATATCTAAAGGAGTAAAATGATGTTTATACATATTGTGGTGCAGAATATTTTCTCCTTTTGAATCGTTCATGGCACAGTGGGGTGGAAGCGGAAAACCCCGGACGGAAGTCCAGAAGAAAGAAAGTTTTAAATTGGCATTTTTCAACGTAGGATTGGTTATAATACTCCTTGATGAAGTTGAATCCCTTCATCGAAGGCCCTTAACTCGAATTCTAGCCTTCTGGTGTTGGTTGGAACATATCGTTCTTGTGAGCAGTCATCAGCGCTAGGTTGAGAAGGGAGGAAAGAAGACGTGAGTGTTTGAATCAGCCAGATGGAATGGAATAAAGTCTTATAAGCAAGCGCAACATAATAACCACCTAATGAACCAAATTGTATTAGGCAAAAAAATTATGATCATAATAGCAGCGCACGTGATTTTTAATCTTGAGAATGGAAATATTGGAAGTATTAGAATGAAGAAGTACAATATTCAGCATTGTTCAGTCTTAAAACCTGTTGAAAGTCGTAGATCAACTTATTACAAATGAAATCTCCAAATTTCAGCTGTCCATTCCTACCTGCCTTATTTCCATAGAATTTCTTGTGGAGAAATGTACCTATGCTTCCACCCGAATAAGACTTGTTGCTGTAGCAAACATCTGTCCACCTCTGTGGATAGCTTCTTATTCCTCTTATCCATTAGTTCTGGTTTGATCTATCGAGATCGATTTATGAAAAATCAAAAATGCATGTTTCTGCTCAAACTATGCAAGGTGCGAAAAAATGTTGAGGACGAAAATAATTATTTCTGAAAACATCTTAAAATTTCCCTGGTATCACTTTTTTCATAAGATGCACGGTTTTTGTTTAAATCGTGAAAAATGTTACAAAAAATGGAAAATTTCATTTTTATGCAAAACTATGTGAGGTACGGAAGAAAGAAAAGAAATCGAAATTGTTAACCCAAAAAAAAACCTGCAATTTTTTCTCACGATTTTTCGATAAGACGAATAGTTTACATTTTAATCGCGATAACGCACCTAAAAGAAACAAAAACTCCATTTTCCAGCCAAACATTGAAAGACAAGAGAAAATATTGAATTGAAAAATTGTTCATCTTGAAAAGGCCTTAAAGTTTGATTTGAAATATTTTTCATTAGGATGTATATTCTGTTTTATTCGTGACAACACTTTTGAAACAATGAAAAATTGAACTTCCTAGCAAAACTATGCAAGATGTAAATATTGTTGCCGGGCAATGTAATAAGAATGTGTTCCTCAAGTCCGGTAGAGCTTTGAGTAAACTTAGTTTATTACAAAAATCATCAACAATCAGAAAAAATTGAATACTATTCACAGAAGTAGAAGTTTCCAGCAGTTTTGCAATAGTTGAAACTCTGTGTATGCATTGCACTAAAAACTGAATCAAGCTTGTATGAAGCCGAGGGCGAAGCGCGAGATACGAATGACGCGCGCCACAGGCGTGCTCAAACTTCCGGGTAAAGCAAGCCGGGCGCCATTAGAGTGTGTCCGTACAGCGGGCAGATTTTTTTTCTTTGCCGTTCTCCGAAGTTGATGAACTCGAGAGAAGATGAAGGAAAGAGTGCTCTATTTATTAATTTCGATCTACCAACACTTCCCCTGCTTCCTTCAGAAAACATGAGTTTCAAAGTCTCTCCCCAACCGCCATGTTTTGGCACCAGCGCGGAAAACAAGTACCAGCCACCGGCGCAGGTGGGAAGCAACTGGTGGTCTGCGACCTGTAAGTCGCCGAGCTCTGCGGATTTCTCATCTTTTTTCCGTTAAGCCTCGAGTTGACAGAATGTGACCTGTCAAAAATTGTTATAGCTTTCGAAGTATATACGGCAGTTACGTTGATGCAATGCAAAGTAGATCTCTTGTGAAAAAACCTCAGAGGACCTCCAAATTGTAAGGTGGACGCTTTATCTCTTTGTAACATTTTTTTCCTTGATTCTTTTCGGTGCGTTTGAATGATCACACACAGTTTATCCAATCTATCTCTGATGGCGTCAGTAAACGCGGAGAAAATCCAATAGTGTAAACGTTTTCCTTTCTGTTAATCAACCGTGACTGCAAGTTTCAAAGAATAATTCCTTTTAGTAAAACCCAGTGGTGGACCTTTAACGATCGGCTAAGCAGAAATTGAAAATCAATATGAACTGTGTCATTGATGATTATTTATAGGTTTTACCATGTTTTGATTTTATTTCAAAAGCTGAAAAGTTGTCACCTATCCTACTTGAAATTATGGAGTGATGACTTCGGTAAAACCATCCTCTAGGCTCCAATTCCAGTATCCAACCATTTTTAGGTCCCCGCATTGAATACAAGTTATCATTTTACCTCTCTTGAAACGTACACGGAAAACTCCATATTGCTGTAGTAGCAATAATATACGTATCTCTACAGAAGCCACAAATAGTTTATCGCTCTGACACCTATACGGTAGAGCTGCGACAGCGTCACGGTGGCGTTGCTATGGCTACCTGCACTGGTTAATTTTCGCAAAGCCTCAAATCTTGCCTAATTTTGACATGGTAAAGTTTAATATTTTTATAGTAGATATGCAGTGTATCGCTATCGTAGCGAAGTGTGTCGCTCTGACAGCGACACAGCGTGTTTGGTAGTAAGTGCAGCGCTGTCAGAGCGCTACGTGTTAACATCCGACCACGATACTCTTTACATCGTGTTTACAACGACAAAGTAACCTTGTGACCACTCTCATATTGCTACCCTTGCAATATAGAGTTTTCCGTGTACTTATCTGATCAATAAAATACTCACCGTCACCCTATCCGAGAGTGCAATTGCAGTTTCAATCGATTTTCCGTCTGTATGGATGAAGCAGGATTGTCTCAGACAAAGCATTACTAAAAAATTATTCCTTTCAGCAGAAAATTGATTGAGGGGCTATGCAATAATTGTCTTTGACTTTCTATGCAATATATTTCCTCTTAAGTTATAAAATTATACATCCTAATATACACTCTAAAAGATGTTGATGCAAGAGTATTTTGATGTAAGGATCACACTAATGTAATGCTACACAGCGTTACCTCCTGATATATTATTATTATTCATTTGTATCAAAATCAGAAGGTATGTGACGGTGGTTCCTAAAAACTGAATAATCAATTTATAATATTTTCCGATACACCCATATATATATATGATGATTGAAAAGATAACATGGATATAGGAGAGTTTCCGAATCAAAACGTACTCTGAAAATGAAGTGGACTCCCAATGTACTAAATCCACACGTCGTGGAAGCTAAGGGTCGCAGAATAATTTGCTGATGAAATCGATCAATCTAACATATGAGAAAAAAATTTATAAATGATAATGAACCTATGAATAACAAACACATTCGAGAACGTTATCACTTCTTTTACAATTTTGAAATTTTTTCTTAAAAGTTTCATATCTAGTAGAATATCTGCAGTTTCTTTTGCCTAGAATTGAAACGCATTTTATCCAAAAAGTTTTAAGTATTCTATTTAAGTATGCACATAGACTCTTACCTGATAACTGGTTAATGAGCAAGCGATGTTATTGTGCAGAATTTTACATAGCAAAAATGCAGAATATGCCAGCACGACGATTGAATAAATGAATTTCCATTTGGTCTGGGGACCACGAAGTGTTAATACATTGAAAGCCGATATTGGCATACCCATGAAGTCCACCACCATATTAAAAGTTAGATGTGCACCATACATTTGGTTTATTTCGCGTGATAGTTTACAAAGCTCCAGATGGATTTGTCTGGAAATACGTTGAACATTCACGAAATTTTAGGATTTGAATATTATTATCCGAAAAACTTTTCCGATAATAAAATTAATTTCTCACTTCAATAGCTCTAGCACAATCTTCCTCCTAATAAAATCTGTGGAATCAAGATTAGTGAAATGGAAATCCTTGATGATTGTGGAAAATTCATGCTTGTGATAAAAATATGATTTTGGATGTTGACAAGAGCCTTTCCGTAGAAGATAATTGATATTCCTGAATCTTGTTTCGAAACACCTGCAATTTCAAATCCAAAAGGAGTTATCATTACTTCAGCTGCATTTTCTCGTTGTTCTATCTCACTCCTATATAGTATAACAATATTGTTTGCAGAGTTTTTGTGATACGTACTGGAGACTTATTCCGAATGTAACATTCAACGTTGCACACGTGAAAGCTGGCAAATGAGCAAAACTGATGCACACGACGGTTTCCGTTAAACCAGATCCATATGCCGCACGAGCATTCACACTCAAAATGAGTAACAACGTCATGAGTATGGTAACAATTAATACTCTAGACAGGATACTTTTAAAATTCCTATAATAATTCTTATCGATTCCTTAACATGTAAAGGACTCGTCGATCTGTTCGAAGTTCTGAGTGATGAGCTGCATTCTCTTGAAAAAGGAAACAACTGATTTCGTCATATTTCGGGAAATGAAATATTTTTTACTGGCTACAGAATAAATGTGATGAAAATAAAGATATGAATACTTAATAGGTTGTAATATATTTAATGCCTTATGTAGAACTTACCTTTCGATAATACCAACCAATGATTACCGACGACGAAGCAGTAAATGCAACTAAATACCTCAACAATCTGTTTAGTTTCGTGGCTATGCTGTGATCCTGTATGCCAATGCAAAGTTCCGTTTCGTGATAGAAACTAGCTACCCAGAAAGAAGACGAGTATATCAGTATGAGGGTGAAATATAGTTTATTCCTTGAATTTCCGACTGGACAATCAACAAGTCCCAATCCTGTAAGCCAGTTGAGTACCAAAATTGGGTACATTGATTCCCTGATGTTTTCGGGATGCCACTTCATGGTTGAGCCTTTTTCAAGTATTTGTTATCTCACACAACAACGCTGATCTCTCGAAGTATTTTGATTTTGTGTTATTTTAGGTTGCAACGAAAACGGAATACAAGAAAATTAGACTGCACCTTTTACAATTTTACATCTGAACCTCCTTATTCTGAAGAGAAGAATGTTATTTCGACAGTTTTTCTTTCATTTTTATTTACTATCAACATGGTTGCACAGCAGTATCTGCTGTAATTCAATGAAGTATAGGAGGAACTATAACAATAATAATCTGTTTTATTTAAAGCGCAATGCGGGGCTGAGTAGGAAACCAAAAATTTTGCATCTCGCGAATTATATTGGAGTTAGAGATATGAATGATTACGACTGAAGTTCGAAATTTATAACCGATTTCACATTTTGCGTTGGAATCATGAAATTTGAGAAGGTCAATAAATGGAATTAAAGTAGGAAACTGTTTTTCAATATATTTACTCTTCCAAAACTTGAATTCAAACTTACATAGTTTCTCAGTTAGTCTGGTCTAACAAATTACCTACAAAAAAAACGAAACCACTGTTTCTCTGTGCTATGAATCAACTTCCGTATACACTGCGAGTCTCTTGCTCTAGATTTTCACTGCTTTGTGGCAATATCACAATATATTGTAGCAACATGAAAATGCCTTCGCGTGTATATAACATATATTCAATCTCTCCATCACTTCATTGCATGACACATATATCTGAAGATATATGAAGATAATATAAAATGGAACATAATGTACAGGAAAGGTATCTAAAGTGGATACTTGTGTTGACAAGGATTACACATGGTAACATCCACAGTAAAAACAAAGTTTTAATGGGACAGCCATTTTAGGGTACCACCTGCCTGCAACGGAAAGTACCCTAGGTGGTGTTCATGCTACACAGTTAGGGGTTATGAGTCCCCGAAATTGGGGTACGGAATTTGTGACAGCTTTGTTGATCATATGCCATAATCTGTATAGACATTGCAAAGTGCGTTATTTGCATCTTATAATATTATAACAGAACTCTACACATGCATGTAGCCTGCATGCATGCAAAGCAGACTATCATTCCACGTGGTATATGTAAGGACCACCGATTTGTAATATATTCTGGATAGTGGATGATGTTCCGCACGTGTGCTGAGTTAAGGTCATAAAGACGTGTATGTACTTCTCTTGAGTCAGATGACTGTATATACATGCCAAACCGCGACAGCGTGCATTTTATCTTTACTTAGCGTATAGGTTTTGAAACCGGGTTATTCGCTTGCATATTCCTACCAAATAGAGGGTCCTTGTTTCACGTAATGCAATTAACACACCATCTTTATCTAAAGACCATGGCGTCTATTGGAAACAGAACCTCAGTAGTACCCCACATAGGGGTTTCATCGAACTTTCGGGCAGGGTTCAGGGGACACCGTTCAGATTCTACCGGCAACAAAGTTTATCCACAAGTTTTTACTGTGTTGTTGAGAGGGAACCGGGAAGAAGGAGTTTACATATATGAACAGGAAGCCGGGCATTTGAGTATGGGTAGTTATTTTTGGGAGCGGAAGAAAGTAGACTTGTAACGAAGTACTAGTAGGAGAAAAAGAAAAAGAGAAGGGATGGGAAGATGTATGTTAGGAGAGGGAGGTATTTCAGAAAGAACGTTCAGGGTTTAATAGAAACCATGGGTGGATCTTGCCAAGATAGAGAGTGCGATACTTATGAGAGAAAAGAAAGGAAGATAGTACAGCTGATAGCGAAGATGAGATGTAGAACTATGAAGTATTTTAATAGATTTTGACTTTTCAAGGAAAAAGGAGAGTGTGAAACCTGTTGGTTAAGGGCATTAAGGTGATGTTTATCAGTCTAAGTACTATATTAAGTTAGGATCATGCAATTGTTACAGCTCGTCGAAGCCACCTATTACTTTCAAACATAATAGAATTCCGAGCTGCAATCATCGACTTACTTTCGCCAGCCGAAACACCTTTAAAACGTATGCTAATGAAGTTATTGGGAGTGGGCCATGTATGGAGGATGTGTGTGTTGTAGATATGCTTGGGAACGCCACATTTTGAGTAAGCAATAATTCGTCTGACCTTCAGGTATTTATAAGTTATAAATGAACGATCGATCAGTAGTGACTGCTGTAAATGATGTGCGAAAAATGAGAATATATATATATATATATATATATATATATATGCATGCATAGATTGTGTAACTAACATTCATGAAGCAGCACTTCTAATAATAATTGTATTCCATCCAAACAATTTACAATTTTATATTAGATATTTGTTGACAGAATATTTGTAATAATCATTACTCCACAAATTGCCGAACGCCACGAAACAACATCGAACGATATTCACAGCTAGGTTCATCAAGTGGCCAGTAGGGGTCTAGAGTATTTTGCTGTGTTCGAAATTAACATCTCAAACCTTCAAGTCTAACGTGGTTGTATTTTAAGATAATAGGCTGGAAATACATCTTTGTTAGACTTGAACATTTAAGTTGTGAAAGGAATGATAAAACTGCTGCTTATTCTTCAGGAAAGTCTTAGGCGTGAGAAAGTCCTGCGTCGCAATCTCTAATATCCACAGAAACCAACCTCAAATATCTGTAAAGTTATCCTGTAAACATCAAATATGTTATCTCTGAATATCAGGATGTGAAGCGCGAACATTCATTCTTCTCTGTGTGGGCAATTTAAAAATTCAGGAATTTAAAATTAACGTCCTATTGGGCAATCAACAAGTCTGCTGCTTATAAATTTTCGGTGGTTCAATGAAATTGTTAGTTGATTCAGAACAACTCGAGAACATCTTTACCAGAAGTTACACAACTTACGCTGAGTTCATATCAAAGAAATTCTTCACAAAGCAAGCATCCTGTCGTCCAGATAATCAGTTTTTTGTGTATGGTGCTATTCATAATGTGCACATCCTCTCAGCTGTTTTGTTCTGAACTATGAGCATATCTTTTTCATTTTACCAGACAAACCTAGTTGCAAGATTAGATAAAGTAAGTCGCGAAAGGGAGATTTTTGCTGCGAGGAGATTTTTTTCTTAGACAAAACGAAATGCTCCCATCCAAAGACACCAGCCCAAGCGCTTTACTTGACCAGTTAACATAGAAATCTTTTTTCTATACGTGTGTTTTATTGACATTAAAGTTGGGACAAGATTTTCTACACTTAATTTATCATCATTAATGAAAAATTTTTTCAATATCAGTAAATTAAATTTATTGCATCACCTTTCTTGAATAATATACTCATCCGATCAATGAAATACTTACTGTCAAGTAATTCCGATGTGCAATTGTTTTTTAAATATTTTTTCTGGCTGCATTATTAAAGAAAGAATGTTCAAGCAACAGAATGATAGAGGAATGATCCTTTCAGCCGAAATTTGTTCTAAGGGCTAAATAATAACTGTCTTTCATATTTTATACAATATATTTCTACTCAATAACAAAATGATACATCATTATGTACACTGTATAAGATGATGGTCAGAGACTGTTTTGATGTTGAGATAAAAATAACTCAGAGCTACGCAGCTTTGCCCTTTGCTTTATTATCATTATCCATTTGTATAAAAACCAGAAGGTATGTGACAATAGTTCCTAAAAACTGAATAATCAATTCTCAATATTATTTGATACGCTCCTATTTATGATTAGTAACGAGATATCGTGGATACAGGAGAGTTTGCAAATCCAAACGTACACTGAAAATGAAGTTGACTCCTAAAGTACGGAATCCACATGTAGTGAAAGCTAAGGGTCTCAGAATAATTTGCTGATGAAATCGATCAATCTAGCATATTAGAGAAGAAATTAATAAATTATGATAAAACCTTGAAAAACAGATACATTCGAAATGTTATCACCTCTGTTGTAATTTTGTAATTTTTTCTCAATAGTTTCATATCCAGAAGAATCTCTCTAGTTTTTTTTGCCTGGAATTGAAACACATTTTATACAACATTTTTGGAGGATTTCATCTAATTATGCTCATAGACTCTTACCTGAAAACTCGTTAAGGAGCAAGTGATGTTATTGTGCAGAAGTTGCGATAAATATAGTGCAGAAAATGTCAGTAAAAAGAATAAAAATTTGAATTTCATTGTGTCGAAAGCACCACGATATGTTAATAAATTGAAGGCCGATGATGTGATACTCATGAAATCAATCGTCATATTGCAAGTTAGATGTGCACCATAAATTTGGTTTATTTCACGTGACAGTTTGCAAAGTTCCAAATGGATTTGTCTGGAAATACGTTGAACATTTACGAGATTTCGAGACTTGAATAATATTCTAAATAATATCGTCCGAAAAAGTTCTTATATATTAAAATGAATCACTCACTTCAATAGCTCAATCACATTTTTTTTTCTGTCCAAATCTGTGAAATCAAGATTAGTGAAATGGAAATCCTTGATGATTGTGAAAAACTCATGCTCGTCAGAAGAATATGATTTTGGATATTCACAAAACCCTTTCCGTAAGAGATGATTGATATTCGTGAATCTTGTTTCGAAACAGCTGCATTTTCAAATTTATAATAATTAATTAGAACGATTGCTGCAATTTCTTGGGGTTTTATCATACTCTTGTTTACCATCACAAGATTTTTTGCAGAAAAATTACGCGGTACGTACTTGAGACTTATTCCGAACGTAATACTTAACATAGTACATGTGAAAACTGGCAAAGCACCAAAACTGGTGCACATAACAGCTTTCGAAAAATCAAATCCACTTGCCAAACGACCATTCACATTAAAAATAAAGTACAAAGCCATTAGTATAATAAGTACTGAAATCTTGCATGTTATTACTTTGAAACTCTTATAATAATAATCCTTTCTTAGTCCCAAACATTCAAAGGCTTCGTCTATCCGTTTTAAGTTTTGAGTGATTAGCTGCATTCTCTTGAAAAAGAAACGATTTTTATATCACCAAGTTCTGAATGAAACAATCATTACACAGGGACCGCAATAAAGAGTGAAAAGTATTTCAACTCAAAATGGTAAGTTTCGTTCCGGCTCATGAAAGAAATTTATTTAAATTATGATCAGTAAGAGAAAAATAACGGATAAGCAGTGCCCTTTTTTACCTTGCTCATCCCAATTCTTCACTTTCCAATATCATCCCCAGCATTTCTACATGAATCACTTTTTGCTCTTTTGTTGTTTTATATGCAATTATCAAATAATGCATAGCATATGATCACTCTTATTTATTAGGAAAGGCAGTTTACGTGATATTACGGGAAGTGAGATATTTCTTACTGGCTACAGAATAAATATAATAAAAATAAACATATAATCACTTTATGAGTTACAAACTATGTAATGCCTTCCCTGAACTTACCCTCCGAAAATACCAACCAGTGATAACCGACGACGAAGCAGTAAATGTAGATAAATACCTTACCACCCTGTATAATTTTGTGGCTAGGCTGTGATCTTGTTTGACAATGCACATCTCCTTTTCGTAATAGAAACTAGCGACCCAAAAAAAAGAGGCGAACATTAGTAGGGGGATTGAAAGAAGTTTATTTCTTAAATTTCCGACTGGATAATCAACTAGTCCCGATCCTGTAAGCCAGTTGAGTACCAAAACTGGATACATTGATTCCCTGATATTTTTAGGATGCCACTTCATGTTTGAGCCTTCTTTATAGTATTTGTTATTTTACAGTACAACGCTGCTCTCAAAAAGTTTTTTCATTTTGTATTATTTTATGTTGCAGCAAAAACAAAATACTTGAGAATTTAGACTGCACCTGTGACTATGTTTCACCTAAACCTTCTCATTTTGAAGAGAAGAATCTTATTTCGACATTTTGTCTCCAACTCTTATTTACTCTCAACATTGTTGCACAGCATTATCTTCCATAATTTAATGGAGTTTAGGTACAACTATACAGATATTAGTCTGTGTTATTCAAATCCCAATGCGGGGCTGAGCGGGACACAAAAAGCTCTGCGACAACATTAAAATATATTTTAGCAGCATGAGAATGCCTTTGCGTGTTTACTACATATATTTAATCTCTGCATCACATCATTACGCGACACCTGTATTTTTTATGGAGGTAATAAATAATGAGACATAATGGAGAGGAGAGGTATGTAAAGTGGATACTAGTTGGATCTCGCCTATATCTATCTATATCGCATGTGTTAGAGAGAGACAACAGTAACTTACGGCCTTTTCTGTCTCTTTTTGTCCGATCTTTCTGTCTCTTTTTCGTCCAATGCTGCGTTGTGTGCTGGCTTGTCTCCTCTATCTATGATATCTCTATGGTGTGGACACGGAGTATGTATATCACACTTTTGGAAGGGAGACGGGTAGAATGAGTTTAAAGATTTGAACAGGCAGCCGGTCGTCTAAGCATAAGTAGAAATTTTAGGAAAAAGAGGGAAGTAGTTTCGTGAGGACGTGTCAGCGAGAGAAGAACGAGGAAGGAGATGGGATGATTATGCTAAGAGATACTGTACTGCGTATAATAGAAATTGTTTGCTAATATACTATCACAGTACATGTGGAAGTGTAGTATATACGGTCTTGAGTGTTCCTATAAAAGTGCTTACTTGTCGCTCTAAATGCGGTTTAAACTGGATCATCATAGGGCTAACTAATGTTCCGTCCACCTTCGGAGACGGCGCATTTACGCGAGATGAGTAAAAACAAACAATAAGATTTTCTAGAAACGATATATTGAGTCGAAGATAACAAAATCCGATCTTTTAGAGTATCTAGAAAAATGTGTTCAGGAAATTTCTTTGTTGACCTTCTTTACTCATATTCAAAAATTGCTTGACAAATTTGCAAAATTTTATTAAATATAAAACTGATGTTCCTGATAATACCTTCAAAGTTTTAAACTCATCGTCCCTATGGTGGCTGCCTGATCCCTTGCCTACTTCACGCTCGAGTGCCCCCCCCCCCCCTTGCGCGTCCTCGACAACAAACACTCTTGAACAGGTAGGGTGGAACCACGTACTTTAGAGTTCTTTACTTGGCAGTGTACCCCTAAAGCCGACCCTAATTCGTGCGATGTGTGTAATTCAACATTATTCTTCAAGCGAACCTTATAAATATGGATCAACAAACCTTTCATTTACAATGCAATAAATATATGTTTCCATCTAACTCATCTTGAAATACACTCATCTTGAGATGGACTCATCTTCCGATTTGTAGTCGGCATCAAGGATAGGTGGCCAGGAATAGGACAGCAATTAAAATCCAATTCGACCTACATTTGAAGCGACGACTGAGCACGCTCACGTCAACACTCAAGGCAACTTAGCAGGACCGCCCTGCATATTCGAGTTACGGCCTGAACTTTAGGCTGTCGAGGGACGCTCGGGGGGAGAAACAAAAGCAGTCAAGAGTGAACAACCATGAAGCCAGCAAGAGATCAAGGTATGCACTATGCGTTTGGTTCTAGCCAGTTCTAGCCTAGTTGTTCTACTGCGGATCAAGGAATATGCTTGTTGTGTTTGAGTGAGGGATGTTAAGGGGAAGGGCCACGGAACAGATTTTCGAATAATCTAGAAGTCACGTTTTGCTTATGCATATTGGATGCTATTTCCACAACACCGCTCCGATGCAGGTCACTGATAAATCCTCTTCTGAAAGGATAAGTGTCGCTACCATGCAGCACAGTAAATGCAGGTACAAAATTATACCTCGGGAATATTACTTCGTTTGTTAAATTGTCAACCTGAGTAATAAATCCCTGATTGTCGATAATTCTTGAACCATCATTCATACCAGTAAATAAAATTCCAAGGTAAACAATATCATCAACTTGTCAAAGCCTCTCTTCATTCGAGGCAATGTTGCATACTGTATTTTCATTATTTTTCTCAAACAGTATTACGTCTGTTTATCATTCTCTGCTGATTATCGAATGATTCTGTTATAACGATCTTATTATCTGCAGGCGCAAGTCTTATACTCTGGTTAGTAACGAATAGTGCTTGCTTCATTACGACAATCCATCGCTCTCCCCCCCCCCCTCCCCATAAACTTCCTGTCATATTTACACATTGAACAACTTAATTCCTTTACCTTTGTTATCCCTATTACATTAATGATTATTATTTTGGTCACTATTCACGAAACTTTGTAGACTGGCGGCTCTATAATTGGTGCACTTACCTTCATCACATTTCCCTTTATAGAGAAGAACAATATTTGACTTTCTCCAGACATTTGGAGCCTCACGGTTCACAGCATACATATTCGTGAATCCAGTACCCAATACTTGAGTTGCAATATTGTAGATGCCAATATCGATGTGCAAAGATATCCACATTCTTCACTCTGTACGGCACTTGGGAGGTACATTTTCAGAACGTCTAAGAACAACAAATGCTTGGAGACCTAACTCAGTGAGGGTGTCTTAATTCATGGTACTACCTCGAGACACATAGTGGTGCTGCATAATCGACTCTTCAGCCTGAGACTTAGGAGGGGCCCGCCTTTCAACCCTCGTCCCATTTAAATCAATCAATTGATCACGAAAACACCTAATGACGATTACGTTTCCAATTGAGAATGTCACCTCAAAAACACACCGACTGCCAAGTGTCAACTGTGCTACCTTCGTTCTGGTTTCTTTGCAAGCATCAAATATTATGTTTGAAATGTGCAATAGAAAAACGTAATCTACTGTGGATGCCTTCTACTATCCATGCGTTTCAGAAATATTGACAATGAAATCAAGTAATTAAAAAAGAAAGAAGACGCTAAGTGACACTCCTTTCTTGCCCGTAATGTTCCAGAGTTTGAATTTTCCTTTATGAAATGAACATCCTACACAGAGAAGTATTCTGAACTGATTAAGAGTTGCCCCATTTGTAACTGCTAGATGCACGCTGATGATATTGTATAATATTATCCTGCTACAAGCGCCAAGTTTCTGTGAAACCCTACAGGAAAACCAAGACCAGTTGCAAAAATGGTACGATAATCACTTGCATCCTTTCAACCCAGTAACGTGAAAGGTACTCATCAACAAGGAAGAATACTACGTTGATATACCAAAAACTGACTGATGCATTGAACACTGTAAGATTTGATACAATTAAAGAACTTTTGGTTGCCTCAGAATAGTCATTCAACAGTTGATTTATAAATTCACAACATTGTTGCTGCTGTTAGTAAAACGTTAGGAGTTCAAATGCGTCCGTGTAAATGTTCTGAAACAATGGCATCATAAATATGACTATCGCAACCGATTTTTGGAGTCAAGCTTGATCTGTGATTATGAAAGCAAGCATCAAAATGCATTATTTCTACCCGAGGAAAAATTTCCCTGACGAGATTACAGAGATGAACGGAACACCAGCCTCAGCGCTCCACTTGACCAGCTAATCTACGGATTTTTTTCTACACGCGTACTTAAACGCCATTAAGAGTGGAGATGATTCCCCACGCTCAAACCTATCTTGAAAATACTATTACGATCAAGTGAATACTCACGGTCACACAATGGTAAAATGCAATTGTACTTTCAATCAATTTTTTAGCTGCATTAATAAAGTAGGAATGTTCAAGCGACAAAATAGATAAGGAATTATCCATCACAGCTGAAAAATGTTTTGTGTTCCAATTAAAAATGTTCTTCTATTCTATGTAAAATATATTTCCACTTCTTCTTCTCCTTCATTTGTGATGTATCCTCTAAGGGCTTACATAACTTCCGTTCCTGTGCATACATTTTCAACCATTTTCTTCATATTCAAGCCGAGGTGTCTTCCTATAGACTCTCAGTATCTCTCCTACATACCGCTCCTGCAACCTCTCTATATCTTCCCTTTCCTTCCAACCCCATATTTATGGTCTACATCCTGGTACCGTCCAGACCAGTGTATCAAACAGCCACGTTCTCCCTTCACAATCTTTTTTGAGCTTTCTTTTCCTATTCCCCATAACTATTTCATTAACCCTGCAGCTTTTTCATTCTTTCTCTTACGTGCCCCTTATGTTATCCTTGCGCTTGAAAGATATAACCGTAATATTGAAACTCTTTTATTTCTCCTATCTTTGCTTCCTTCCATCTCCCGGTTCATACTTTCCTCTCCCATATCCTTCTCTAAACCTCATTATCTTCGTATTTTCTACATTCAATTTCAATTTCTTCTCATCCAAGTACTCGTTGGACCCTGTAATTAGATCCGCCATTCCCTCTTCATCCTCTGCCATCATTACTATATCATCCGGGTATGCTAGTGTACATATCTTTTCTTTTCACACCTTCACATTTTCCCATCTCTTTTTGCTCATTGCCTCTTCTACCTACCCTACTTTTTGTCTCACGAGAGACTCCTGAAACTCTCTTCATCAAACCTCCCCATATTCCTTTTTTAACCATAACCTTTCCTATCTCTTCCCGCTCTGGAGAATCATACTTCTCTTTCGAATCCCCAATCATAGCTCTCATTTTCCCTTCCTCCTTTTCAATTCTCCTATTTATAAGATAATTAAAAATATATGGTGTTCATTACTCATATTCCTTTGGCGGCACAATATTTATTCCGTCAACTCCTTTTTTTAATTTCTCCTATAATAACATTACATATAAGTATTGCAAGCATAGTATGAGCGTCACTCCCTTATAATCCTTAACCTCCTCTCCTTTGTTATTCTTCAATATCAGTACCACTACCCCTTCTCTTCGTAGTTCTGGCCATCCCTCACCCCTCCAGACCCTATTGCATATTATCCATGTACATTTTTTTGAGTTAATTCCCCCCATATTTCTAGACATTTATTGGACTTTCATTCAAACCAGGCGCTTCCGCCTCTTCCATCATTCCTAAAACATTTATTATTTCTTTGTTCGTTGTATTCTTTGTTCTTGTGTTCTTTTTTTTGCTTCTCTCCTAAATTCCATTCTGTACTTCTCCCAGTAGATTTATGAAATCCTCATCTGAAGAGTGAACAGTTCATACGACTACGCGCGCAACAGTAACAAAGGAGCGTAATTTAACTAAGTACTTTAAACTTGGAACTATTAGAGAGCATATTGCTTGATAAAAAATGTATCTGCAAAGAAATATATATCATCACACATTGAAAATTCCAAAGCTGATGACCATCAAAAGGCACATTGTTGACAAAATACGAGTACTATCTGAAGCAAGGAAGAGAATTAAAAAGAGGGAGGGATGGGTCAGGGAAGTCAATAGTTTCTCGCTGACCCATCTCGCCTCTTAAGCGATGTTTTTGTCAAAAACCCACCAGGGTCTGAAGAAGTCGAGACACTTTGGAGGGAGATTTACGAGGCAAAACATCCATTGAATGAAGGCACTGAGAACATCATGCGTTTCAAGGAGCTGTGCAATAACCTCATAATATCCGAGA